>JAPKID020006377.1:0-10684 GCA_026931265.2 Tropidonophis doriae | reverse complement strand
TTTTCCCATGTAAAATTAAAGGTGTTTTTGCAACGTTTCGGCAAGATCTCACTTGCCATCTTCCTTCTTTATATATATATAAATTTGTTGTGGCATAGATCTCTAATGTTTGAATGAAGCTTACCTAATAGATTCTCAAAGTAGTGTTATTTTAGTAAGGTGAGGATTCTGCCCTGCAAGATTTTGGTGTAATCTCATTTTTCAAGTTATTAATAGACATTTTAAGCCACAGAACTAATTATTGCCACTTTGGTGGTTGCCGAAGATAGGCTGTTGTTGTCCTTGGGATACGAATCTAACAAGATACCTAAGTAAAGAGCTTGTAAGCTGTCTAATTCATTGTAAAAATATTAGTAATAGAATGCACTTCTTTTTCCATTCAAACAGGGAATGTATTTGTGAGCTGAATATCTTCAAGGGTTTTAGAGAGTTTACAGTATGCATTAAACATTAGCTTCATATGACAACTTTTCTATATTTATTGCATGATAAAATCATTCTGACAGACATTAAATCCAACAATTCACGATTCCTTTCCTCGGATTGCTTATGAAGTGCTTAAGAGGGCAGTTATCTAGGTAAAATGGTTAGCATTAGAGAAGAAATGATGTTAATTGTTTTTTACATTGGACATAAGAATACATTTTTGCTTTATGAATTACTCTTAAATTTTCAAAAACAATCATGTGGAATATGAATATACTATTTTTAAACATATTTTTAAAATGCCTAATATCACTAATGAATTCAAAAAGAATCAACTCCGATTTTTAAAACTGTCCTGTTGGGTTATTATTATTATTTTAAATCTGCTAAAAATTTACTTCTGTGTATTGTTGCATATTAAATTATAATTGTGGTTATTTTATAAAGTTGCTGTTTCTGAAAATGGTTTTTTCTTTCAAAAAAATATTTTAAAACAGGCAGCTAAGATGAAACTGGAGACAGATGCTGTTTTTAAAAAATACTTTCTGGATTCTAAGTGCAAGGCTGAACAGTAGATTTGTCTTCAGATAAACAGGGGATGTTTAGATCTAAATCCCTTTTAATTCTTTTACATTTGTAATAATTACTTTTTTTTAAGGCGAGGTGAGGGAAATCACATAAACTGAGCTGAAGTTTTCTTAAGTATTGTATGTTGTTTAATGGCAAGTCTGACTGGTTTTCGACCAATTTACGTATGTATCATAAAGCTACCTCAAAAACTACAAGTGATTAAATTATTGGATATGTGAAAGAAGGACAATTAAAGGCCACTGTTTTAAATGTAGGCATCTAATTTTACTTGTTGTACTTGAGGATACTATTATTCCTTTGATAGTGTTTATTTGGCATGGGGGTCAATATTAAAATGGAGAATGGGGGAGAAACTTATTCTGTTTCTCCTTTCCATCTTTGTGATAGTCACTTATTCTTCCAAGTAGCAATGCAGGAACAAAGAACTCCTAGCACAGTGGTTCTCAACCTTCTCAATGCTGCGACCCTTTAATACAGTTCCTCATATTGTGGTGACCTCCAACCATAAAGTTGATGTCTCAGTTCCTAAGACCATCAAAATTATGTCTTTTCCTATGGTTTTAGGCGACCCCTTTGACCCCCAAAGGGGTCGCAACCCATAGGTTGAGAATCACTAGCAGAATATGACTGTTGTATTAGACTCTCTGTGTATGAGTGAGTGTGGGTGAAAAGAGGCTAAGGATAACATGAAATAAAGCTGAAAACTGTAGATTTAGGGATGAAGATTATTGCCCTCTCCTACTCCATAAAAATACTTGTAATAGGTCTTCTTGGGGAAATATTCTGAGAAACTTTGTTTCTCAGAGGCTTCACACATTGGAATTTGTTTACCACTCTCTTTCCCTGGTTCTGTTTCATATCTAAGAATCCATTGATGGTAGAGGCAATACTGAGAAATTACAGCTCTAGGTTCGTTATTCTTCCAGTGTATAAAACGATCCCATTAACTCTATGGAGGTAATTTGGAGTATTTGGGAGAAAATTCCAGAATAACCACTGGGGACTTGTTTTTATTGGTAAATTGTTCAGAGAATAGAAGAGGCAAATGGGGTAAGAGAGGAAATGATGCATGAACTCGCTGAAATTGCATAAATGAAAAACATAAAAGATTTCTACAACTAAGGGCTCAAATGTAGGTGTATACAACAGGCATAAAGCAAGAAGAAATCCAAACCAAAGATAATTATTATAGATTCAGGAGAGATCTTTATGGTACACATGGCACAAAGATACAAAACACAGCTGAGATGTTAAAAAAAACAGGAATCAAGCTCAAAATAATCTAGATAGAATTACTGATAGAAACAAAAATATTGTTTTTTTTAAAAAGAGCAGACAGAAAACTGACCCTCGTGTTTTGAATATATTTGGAATTATGGGAAGTATAAGCATTTCACAAAACTATGGATTTGATCTTGATGGAAGAAGCATTTTTCCTGAACTGAGCTAAGGAGACTCTTAATTTAAAAATTTAACATCATTTTTTTTATACTCAGGAATTTTTTGTTCTACCATCACAGGAATAAAATTGGTGGGATTCAAAGTTACATGGCAAACAAACCAACAATGTCATGGGTAGAATCTGAGCTCCAGTGCCAACACATATATTTTTCCTCATAAATGTAACTTAAAATATTTTTAAATATGTGAAGCTTGAACACATTTAGAGCTTGAAATAGAAAACTAAGGAAAATTTTGTGACATTTTGTGCTCAAAATGGTTCAGAGCAAAATATTTTGCGCACCCTATTGATTCACGAAATGCAAATAGTTGGTGCCAAGAGAAACAGAAAAAACTCAGAAAAAATGGTCATCCTTAACAGTGAACAATAAGTATTCCTCCCCAGTCAAATAAATAGGCACCTCATGTTTAAAATTCAAATAAAACACAGTGAGGAACAAAACAAAGAAAATCGGATGCCTGTTAGAAGGTCAGATTGGCTGATATATTTAGAAAGGCATAAACTATTATGGACTACAGTTTGCATCATAAGATGAATGACACATTGCAAGTTGGCAGGAATATATATTAGGATTGAACAGAAATGCAGATTCAAAGAGCAGAATGTGATTTGGAGCACAATTTGGGACACATGTAGCACCTGTTGAAGGCCCTATAAACAAAACACATATTTTCCCAGAATCACACACCAGCTGCAAAGGACAGGTGTGCAAGGTCGGGAAATGATACTTCTTGTGCATGCTGAACTACCCTATACACCTTTGAGTCTGAATCCCTGCACAGACCTAGGACTACACATATCAGTGCAAAGAAAACAAAAAATGAATTATGAATTGGGAGGGGAAAGGCAAAAATTATATCATTTAACAATTTACACCAGCTATTTATAAATAGCGTTGAATCTAACTTCGGTATTTGACCAACCAATTGGATGAACCAGAGAACAACTGCTGCAAACTCTGACCTTTTGGGAGAGTCCATTTGTGGACTGAGGCAAGACTGTTCTCTGCATCAGCATCCATGTTGTGGAGTAGATTTCTCCCCACATCCCATAAATGGCATACTGGCTCCCTCTTAGTTGGTCCAAGAGAGAATTGTTTCAGAGAGCACGTCCATGATCTGAATGTTCCCTGTTCCTTGAATGTTTCCTGATCTTAATGTAACCTTTTATGTTTATTTAATTATCTATGTAGTCGTTTTAAGGGGACTTTAGTCATTTTAATTTTATTTGCTTTATGTAAGCTGCCAAGAGTCTCTTTTGATTGTGATGGCATAAACATATGTTTAATGAATGAATAAACAATACAAACATTCTGCATTATTAAGTTAATTGAAGTACATCAGAGGATGACCTTTCTACGTTCCTTTAGATCTATTAAGATCTGATAATACATTTTTAAAGCTCAACTTTCCCTAAATAAGCTTTTTGTTACCCTATGCAGCTTTCATAAATGCATTAGGTTCGTTTGAATTTTGGGTTGGAAGTTGATAGATATTAGCATACTTAATTAACTGCAGTCAGTTTTAAGTATGAATGGACTCTTGGATAAATCACACCGTTTCAGTCACTGTCACATGGGCAGTTCTGTTTTAGCCTTACAGTTTTTTAGGAACAGTTAGTCAATAATGTAGGGCAGGAACTGGTAAACTTCATACTACACACAAATACACACTAACACAGATACGACTGAAGTAGAAAAGTATTATGCATCGATTGTGCTGCTTAGCAAGACACGAAGGACTAGCCAATCCAAATATTTGGGCAGCTTTCTTGTTCTTACTTTTACAAAAGCTTAGAATTGCCCGATCCAGTATGCAATGGCAAAATATTGGTGTCTGGTAGTACAGCTAATATCTTTGTGGGATCAAAAAGGGTTGGTTTTTTTTCTCCAAGAATCACCAAATGGCAGCACTCAGTAAAATTAATAACAATGGAAGTACATTATAGAATACATCAATCTTTTATTTCAGTATAGGAACGCTCAAGAACATAGGTACGCTCAATTTCTGTAATAAATAGCATTTTCATTGTTAAGTTCCTTTCCCTTATTTCTTAGAAACGACATTTCAGCATCAGGATTGAAGTGGTTTCCACTTTGTGAGATCTATTTAAAAAAAAAATACAACTCCAAGACCCCCCAGTCTGAATCTGATAAAGGATATAAGTAAAATTAAAGTATGGTAACTCCAATAATTTTTCTCAAGTCTCAAACCTGAAGAGAGCTACGATTCTTATATACACATATTGATTCTTGATGACCCAAAGCTTTCCTTCTTTCATCAGTATAATTTGGGGACAGAGATTAAAAGGGCAACATTTTGCTGCTATGGTTCAATGTACTTATTGATTTTAAAGATTTATGTTGCCACCCAACATAATCACGACTCTCTGCAGCATACATCCACTCCAAAACAATATTGCAAATAAAAAACATATAATGTCAAGAAAAAAATATCTATAAATCAGAGTAGGCACCACAACAAAAACGGTATGCCTCCTAGATCCCATCAGCTGGCATTATTTCCACTTGGGTCCAATAAGACCTCACTTTTTTTTTTTTTTAATAATGCAAGGATAGTTGGTTAGTTAGATGCACAGGAATAAATTTATTGCCAATAGTTAAAGCACAATGATTGCCAGAAGCTTCTTTAATAATATTTCCCTTTTTAAGAATACATAAAGATATTTATGTTATTTACATATTATAACTGAAAGCTTATTAAAAACAAATTGCAGTGTCTCTGTGATGAAAATTTGGGCTTGGAAATTCAACTCCTGCCAGCATTTTAAGAAAAAAAAAAGACTTTAGAATGAAAGTGACAATGTCCTTCATACTGTGCTAGAAATTCCTAGCTATTGTGTAAAAAGCTTGTTTGAAAAAGCGAGGCAAAGACTGGAGGATAGCTTTATTTTCTATCAAGCAATTTATTTGTGAAAAACGAGAGCTTAGATGATTTCAGAATGTTTTAGGGCTGATTCAAATATTACACTTTTTGTCCATGGAAGCCCTTACACCATCTTTAGATACACTCTTCTTAGGCCATATACTGGCCAATGGCCAATGTAATAGCTTTAAGTGCACTTAACTCAGTACTGGATCGTGGCCATGGAGTGTGTCATGATGATTGGCCCGCAGCAACTTCCATGATTGCATGGCAGTATTTCTATATACCATGGCACAATTGCCTGTTTTACACACATCACATTTATATTAAAGATAAACTTGTAATCTCCCATTAAGAATGTCTTTGATAATTCATTTTTTTCTCTGTGATGAAAGATTCTTTTTCATTTGACATATTATTTTACTCAAGAGAATCCCCCCCCCCAATCACAGATAATAACAAATATTTTCAGTTCCTGGAATATACACTAATTGGAATGCAATTATACCTCAGATTGTATACTTGCCTGAATTTTATGATGCGGCTATTAGATTTAAAATATGACCACTTTTTTTTTTTAAAAGCATACAATGATTAGCATGTTTGGAGAAAACATATATACCTTAAAAGTAGGTGTTTGTACCGATTGCTTTGTAAATTAGAGATAACAGGACAACAATTTGGATTTAGAGTGAACAAATACATAATTGGCAGGATTCGTTTCCAGTGCAAAAGAGGCCAAATCCAGAAATGCTGGGATATCATCTGAAATAACTGTGTGACAGTCCTTCTCAGCTGATGCTAGATACATATGGTTGAGATAGGAGCCATGCTGTCTGCAAAGCTGCACAATTGGAGTGAGACAATAGAAACTTGGTGACTTGGTGATTCCCCAGGACTTTAAAGGATAAAAGCGGCAGTTGCCATTATCCCACTGACTGTGCTCTACATTGTAGAACTGTGGGAATGGTAGTTGAACTCTATTAAAATCCAGAGGTTTATGTAAGGAAAGAGAGTGCATATGAACAAGAGCTGCTACTCTACTCTGGAAAAGAAGCTATTGGAGAATAATCTTAAGAAGAATGCAGATATCCCCTGACCTACATTTATTATGTTAACGATCCAAATCTATTTGCTTTAGCAGCCCTGTTTATACAAACCAAGGAACATGGTGCTTTATAAAGCCATGATATAACTACCAAGTTCTGAAGTGATTAATACTGTACTTTAGACATTGCTGGATCTATAAACTAGAGGTGGGAATTATATCATTTTCTTCTCCTACACCATTTCCCTAAAATTTATTTAAATAAATGCAGTCTTGCTTCTTTCCATTAGGAATCCATTTTTGAAACCTTTTGTCTGTGACACAAGAAGTCAATGAACTTTGATTCAAGTTTTCCCTGTATCCTTGGGTTACTCTAAACACAGGGATGAGTTTAACTGTGTCTAGGCGAACAACTGCTCTAAACTCAACGTAAATCGTTCTAAACTTGACTGTAAAAAATATGACTTCTGCAATAGAATTTTCGAAGTCTGGAATGCCCTACCTGATTCAGTTGTCTCAGCTACAAATTTTCACAGTTTCAGTCACAAATTGATTTCCGTGGAGCTTACTTCATACTTAAGTGGTCAGTAGAGGGGACATGCATAAATGCACTAAGGTGCCTATCATCCCTGTCACTGTGTTTTTATTCTCTTATTCTTGTTCTCACTTTTGTTTGACAAATTCCATTAAATAAAATAAAAATAAATATACTTCTTTCATGCTGATCAGGAGCTGCCTACAAAGACGTTGATGTGATTCCTTCTCAGGAGCCTACTGTGAAGCCAAAGGTCACACCATCATTGTGACCAGTGAAAAAAAAATTAAGGGAAAAAAATTAAGTGCATTTAAAGCTAGCATCCTTTTCTCTCTATAATTATTGCAAAATTGTACCATAGGAGAAGGCTCAAAGGGGTTTTGATTACTCAGAAGAGAAGCAAAAATAAGCAGCAATAGATAAGTGTTTAAAAATACCTGAAGGAAACAATACCAAAGCCATTTTTCTTTTCATATATTCTTTCTACTGGGCTTGTAGCTCTCCAGCTTTGCTTTTATTTTATTTTTTTGATATTTCATTTATAAAGTACTTCCTCTAACTTACTTGTTTTGAGGATATTTTATCAATGGTTGGAAACTGTTGCCAACAAAAGTGGCTTGGCAAAGAAGCAAACTATATGAGTAATTGCCAGCAACAAATTTCAATCATAGATTAGAAAAAAATGAAAAAAAAATCCTGGAACTAATACATCCTTTGGACATTTACAATATTAAACCATTTTCAGGACTGAGCGTTCTACAATCAGGTAGCAGTGTAGAGTACTGTAAGTTCTCAGCACTTATGAAACTTCAGCACTTTGGTGATTTAAAAACAATATTAACTGATCAACCAGTTTTAGATATGTTACAATTGGAACTGCTGAGTTTTACTTGATTGACAAATCCAACTAATTGCAACAATTCCTCTGAAGAGTATCTGGAAATAGCATATTTCCAAGAATTTATGCATTTCTGTAGTTTAAGAACGTTCAGTTTGCAAGATCAATCTGATCACCAACCAAGCCATTTGTCATATAGGACTTTGAGTGAAGTCTGTCCTTTGCGGATTTGTTCATGTTTCATTCCCCCCCCCCCCTTTGATGGAGAGAAACGAGATACCAGTAAACCAAAGGAACTTTAATAGCTTTGCTTTTCCTAATCACAGGAAAATGTCAGGCAGCACAAAGCTGTTAGGTGTAGAGGAACAAGAACCAATCCTTCTAGAAAACCCTTAGGAAGCTAGTCATTTGTGCTGCAGAATCACACAAGGTTTGGCCCCATTAGAATCTGTGTAGAGCAGGGCTGTCAACTCCTGGCCCATGGGCCAGATGCGTCATGCGCTAGCCATGCCCACACCCAGTTTAGTGAAGGGGGAAAAGTCCTGATACATCACATGATGCCACCATGATGACTTGAGTTTGACACCCCTGGTGTAGAGGAACAAGAACCAATCCTTCTAGAAAACAGGAAGCTAGTCATTTGCTAAAACTCAAAGCTACTTTCTGCCCTGAAAATTGCAGTGTTTCCAGTTAGAAAATTGTTACAAAGTTTTTTTTAGGTCAAGTATCAATGCTTCCTTTCTATTATTTTTCTCCACCAAAGTAAAGTTCTTCCTTTTTATAGAAGACACAAATAAACCGTAGCACAAGCAGTCTTCTGGTTCACAATTATGTTTTTTTTTCCTTCCATGGCCCTATCTCCTCATGTGCATGAAAAGATACTTTTAAGGCATATACATAATCATTTCTTCTCCTGTGAGGAGGACTGCTCTAAGACCGGTCCATGGCTTGATAGGAACCAGGGCCAGAGAGGAGGAGGAGGGAGAAGGGGGCAGCCCCCTGGGCAGAGCGCACACCAGATGCGTGAGAGCGCAGGCACGGCTGTTCGTGCCGTTGGAGGGCCTAGAGGGCCGAGTGAGCCAACTCCCCCCTGCGTGCACATGCGCCGCCTGTTCCCTCTCTCCCCTGCTCCTCCTCTACACCAGCCGGTCTGCAGAATTTTCTTTAAAATGAAACCGGTCCCTGGTGCAAAAAAGGTTGGGGACCCCTGCCGTAAGAGATAATGTCTGGCTCAAAGTCACCAGCTTCAAAGCCTAAATGAAGGATTATAAATTATAAATCACACTCTCTTAGTTTCTAGTTTTGCACCTTACCTTTCAAATTCATATGAAAAAAATCCTGCTTCAGCTGGTATTCCTTGCTTTGGATGGTGATGATACACAAGAACTTTCTCCTGAAGTTTTGAATATGATATGATTGGAAACGCATGGCATTGTTAGCTCCATCTCATTTCAGTATTCTCAGGGATCTAAACAATGATCCCAGTGACTTTTGACTGTGTGACATAGCAATTGATGTGGGTAAATTTGAACATTGTCTTAAAGTTAACAGCAGAATCAGGCAAGAACTAAGCAGGGTTTTGGACAGATCACTGACTGAGGGCTTTTAAGGGCAACAAAGGAAATTGTTGTTTCAACGAAGCACATATCCTTCTGAGACTTCATAAAGGTTGGACTGACTGGAAATGCTGATGTTGCATCCCTATTTACGAGATACTTACGAGATTGCCTTCTGCCACCGAGAGCCTCCCACCAGCCAGTACGCGCCCATAGAGAGGGTTTCCTCATGGTGCCGCTGGCTAGACAATGTCAACTGGCGACACCTTGGGGGAGAGCCTTCTCTGTGGGAGCACTTGTCCTCTGGAATGAATTGCCTCCGGAATTAAGAACTATCCCTGACTTATGCACCTTCCGCCATACTCTCAAAACCTTTTTTTTCCAACAAGCCGGGCTGGCATAAAAATGATTTTTAAATTACAAATTTTTATTAATTTTAATCAGGGTTAGTTGGGTTTTTTCACTTTTAGGCCAAATTGTTTAATATGTCTTTTAAAAAACTTTTCAAACTTTTATATATTTGTTTATACTCTGGCTGTACACCACCCTGAGTCCTTCGGGAGTAGAGTGGTATAAAAAACCAATAAACCTAAACCTAACCTAAACCTTAAAGACAAAGAGGGTGGGGAACTGTTATAGAAAAGACACAGTTCTAGGCCCTGCTAGATCAGGGGTCCCCGGTCCGCGGACCAGTGCAGGTCCACGGCTTCATAGGAACCGGGCCGCAAGGCCGGAAAGGAGGAGGAGGAGGGAGCAGCCCCCTAGGCCAGTGGTTGGCAAACTGTGACTCGTGAGCCAGGAGTGGCTCTTTGGCCCCTCAAGTGCGGCTCTTCCTCCACCCAGCCATGGGCAGACTCCGGGAGCTGCACGCCCACCTCCCCAGTGAGCAGGCGGGTGGACAGGTGGACGGAGGACCCAAGACTGCGGCTCCCTAAGCGCCGCCCAGTCTGTCGGGGCGCCACACGTCCACCTCCCTCCCCGCCCATGTGGCGGGCAGCCCTGAAAAGTGCCCCTTGGTGGCTTCTGTGGCTGCTGCTCCCAAGCCCTGCAACATGCAGTTCTCGCCATCTGAGGTTGCCCGGCAGGTGCTTCAGGCAGGACAGCCGGGCTGCTAGGACAGCAAGAACTGCTGCTCAGGAGCAGCAGCAGCAGTAACAGCCGCCCACAGAAGTCACCGAGGGGCACTTTTCAGGGCTGCCCGCCACACAGGCGGTGAGGGAGGTGGGCATGCTGCCCCTGGACGGACTGGGCAGCGCTTAGGGAGCCGCAGCCTTGGGTCCTCCGTCCGCCTGTCAGCTCCTGGCTCGCTGACATGCCGGGCTTTCCGCTGCTTGGGGGGGGGG
>JAPKID020006376.1:0-10684 GCA_026931265.2 Tropidonophis doriae | reverse complement strand
ATACAATAGCAGAGTTGGAAGGGACCTTGTAGGTCTTCTAGTCCAACCCCCTGCATAGGCAGGAACCCTATACCATTCCAACCTTCCTGGGCTTGGAAAGAGCAAAACACATAAATTCATAATAACATAAAATATTTCATGTTATACTTAGAATACTTCTAATGATTTGCCAATCAACATTATTATGGTCCCTCTGTGGTCATGCTATTCCAGATCAAAGAATTGTAAGTCTATTACTTTATGGTATACATAAAGATGTGAAAAAAATGAAGATAATTAAATCCAAATTTTTAAGAACAATACTTTGTGTCCCTTGATACATTTCAGTTGTTAATTGGAAACTAGAGTCTGTCTGAATAGTTAGACCTGCATGAGGATTTGCCTGCTGAAATCTAGTTAATGTTAATTAGGCAGGGACAGATCCTTAAACTCAATTACTCAATTACCATAACCTCAGATTTGGCCTACCGTGGATGATTGGCTCAGTTCTTAATAACCCTAGGATCTGTGAGAACTTTTGTGAGAAGTTAAGCAATATTAAGAGTGCAATGAAATTCAAAATCAAACTGTTGAATTTCAAATTGTTATTTAAAAATTACTGCAAAAGGAGAAGAAACTGGTTCAAATGGTGCTGTAGTATTTATCTTTAGAGTGTTTATTTATTTATATTCCACCTTATTATTTTTACAAATAACTCAAGGTAGAGAACATATCCAATAATCTAAATTATTAAATTATTTATTATTTATATTAAGAGTTTATTTTGAGCAATACTATTTTATTTGAATTTTACAAGTTGCAGTTAAAGTTGTTTATTTAGCAGCAATTTTCTCCATATTATTAGATGCCATTTTCCCCTAAACTTCTGTGTTAACCTATATTGTATTCCACTTTGTGTTTGAATTTTAAACTGAGATATCTGAAACAGCACAAGTGCAAAATAGAACTTGTGCAAATATATTTGTGTGCTATTGGCTCACAAATCTGTTATTCCTTTGCTGCTTTCAGGCAAACGTGAGCCTTCCTGCCCACACATGTTTTGGCACTTCTGGTCTTAAATTAATTCTGAATAAGCCCAATCATAAATCACTAGTGGTTTGGATTTCTTTTTTTAAAGAAAAACTAATCATTTTATTTTTCATAATCAGGCTGCATTTACCAATGCTTTTACCAATGCTTGATTTGATAAAACGTCCTTGAGCTAAGAGAAGTTCTCTTATTCCTATTTTTCTACTATGCCAACTCCTTTTTCTATTGTCTGCCTGGACTAAGGATAACATTTTAACCTACATTCTAGTTAATCAGTGTGAGTAAGTTTCCATGGCCAGCATGTGAGGACATGGGGGGGTGCTCTGTATCTTTGTGGCCATAAATTAGTCATTCATAACTAATACACATACTCGCCACATTGAAATGTATTTGTTATGCTCTAGATTTATTAACCAGTTTAAGGACTGAAAGAGTAATTCCATAGTGATATTAAATTTAATACTGTATGGATCTATTTGTACTAGTTTTTCCTTTGGTTGGGTTCAGTTTATTTTAATAGCTCTGATGCATTTTTAAAGTACAGTATTATATAACCAGTATTATATTTTTTTCTGGTGTTGTAATTGCTTGTTGCATTTTGCCATTAAAAAAGATTAGTGACATTCCTTGCTTTAAAATTTTACAGTCATATTTAAATATGAATCTTTTTCCAAGTCAATACAAATTTTGTAAGAGCAAAACATGTATACTTATACTACTTAATCATATACACTTCTCTCCATGTGAGTAGTACTTTTTGAAAATAAGAAAATGTTTGGCAATTGTGGAACTATCAAAATTATTAATAAAACCTGTGTGGGCAGTACATTAGAAAAACCAATGTACAAAGGCTAATAAAACCAAAGGGCTTCTTTTATATGCCTGATTATTATTATTTTTCTCCCAAGTTATATTTCCTTATATATAAACATCTTTCCCTTGCAAAACATCTGCCTACTCCTTTACTATCGCACTACAATAACAGGTAAGGCTGTTTTCCTTAATCAAATGACTTCCAAGAATGTTGAAAATGAACCTTAGAAGCTTCAACTAGAATGTGGCTTACACACACCCTTCCTGAGGCCCAGTGAGCGTGCAGACTTTTTAATTCCTTCCTGCTAGTCTCTGCAACTGTCATCACCCTCCCCAGCACTATTTTTACTCATAATACTTCCTCCTCTGCCCATTGGGTTACGTTGTTCATATTCGCACTGTACTAGATCACGTCCACCCATCCACAGATGCGCCCTTTATTCTTCTCACTTTTTCCTCCTTACTGAAAGAAATGCAAAAGGCTCTAAGTTGATTTCAGCTAGTCAGAAGCGAAGCAAAGCAAATCTATAGGTTTCTGCCATTTTTCTGAAGATTTCTTGGAGCTTAGAAAGGGCTAGGAAAGTTGCTTCTGGGCAAAATATACTTTAAACAAAATAGTTTTTAGTTTTGCTTCCTTATAATTGTGGATTGTAAGGGCAATTATGTAATGCTGTCCATATTTTCTCTCAGAAATGCAATTTTCCTCATTAGATAATACATGAGAAATCTCAGAGGCATGCCAAAATGCTCTGGAATAAAACTTGAAAATAATACTGTATGTTAACTTTCAGCATGTCAGTTATTCTTTTTTTAATACAGTCTGAGGAAAATGTGCACTTTATATTGCCTTTTGCAAAAGGATATGTTATTTCAAATCACACTTAAAATACAGCTGAAGACCTTGGTTAAGATCTTCAGAGGCAGATCCTCCTTTACATGCATTTCTTAACCTGTCATTATGTATCAGCATTTTATTTTTATCAATAAGTGTTAGTCATTGTCACATTACTGAGTTGACAAATATAATTACTATCATGCTAGAACATGAAGATTCAAGTCCTAGAGACAATAGCAAAGGTTCTTTAATTATTAATGGAGAGAATGACAAGATACTATAGCAGCGATCGTAAGTGCAGGCAGCTACAGCAACCTCTCTGATGACTGAAATGACTATTAATCAGCTGTTTACACTACAAGTGATCCTCATTTAATGACCACTTGTTTAGCAGCCATTCAAATTCACAATGGTGCTGAACAAGTGGTACATACAACAGGTTTTCATACAGTAAGTACTACAGTCACAGAGTCCCTGCAGTCATGACCTGGGTCCCTGGTGCCCAAGTCATAACTATGATGTTGCAGTGTCCCTTGGTCACCGTTGGCAACCTTCACCGTCAGCTTCCAACAAGCAAAGTCAATGGAGAAGCCAGGAGGAAGTTGCATATGGTGACCATATAATATTGCGCTTTATGGTGTAGGATTCACTTGACTAATTGACACGTTAGAATTGTCATCGCTAAGCAATGCAACCAGGTGACATCATACTTTCTGATCAGACTCTTAGCGATGGAAATTCCAGTCTCAATTACTGTCATTGAGTGAAGGCTATCTATACAACATAAGGCCAAGAGATATAAAAATCATCACTTAAAATCCTTGAGCCAGTTTTTAAAAATGTGGTTTTATGACCTCATTTTGTAAGGTAGGAAAGAGATAAAAATGCCAGATTATAGGGGAGTTTGATTCTACCACGTGGGACAAGTCTATAACAACCATAGATAATCTCAAAGAATGGGGAAACATATGTATTTTCTCAATTAGTCAGAATCCAAGCCACATGAGATTTTAAAACTAATGCCATGGAATTTTGTTCAGGAACAAATTGATAGCAAATGCAGTGCTTTTAATATAGGTATTACCTGGAGTTCAACGGCTTGCTGTGTTTTGTACCAAATGATCATTCAATATCAGATGCCATGTCCGTTTTGCTCAAATACCAAAAACTTCCCCCACCACAATTATGCAACTGATAAAGATACTAAGAAGCACAATCCATTAGTTTTGAATCAACATGTGAAGTCTTAAATACAAGTATAAATTATATTATGGCCATAAAGTCTCAAATTTATGCAAACAAAAGAGGCTGAGGTGGAATGGATTTTTTTTTAATTGATGTTTGAGGTGACTCATGATCCTAGTCGGCAGTCTTGAACAAGGGGAGTTTTTTGGTCTTTTTCCTCCCTTCCAGAATTACCAAACAGCTTCCCATCATTACGCAGATTCAGATTTTTCTTCCTTCTGCTTTGCTGTTAAGCATATCCAAATTGGAACAGGGAAAACCAGAGAAATCTATTCCAATACAAGTTATAAAGATTAGTATGAACAGTTGAAAAACAAAATAAGAGTGATGAAAACTGAAGGGAATTAAAGACTTTCACATCTTCTCAATCTTTATTTATGCATAGATATCCCATTTATATTTATCATGCAGACATATACATATTTATGTCTCCAATCCATTAATTTCAAAGCTGTTTAAAAGACACAGAAAGAATGAAGACGATCGGATTAAACAGATTGCACCTGTCCGCAACAAAAAACAAAAAAAGTTACAATTTGAAAATCTGCTCCCATTAATTTTATCAACTCCAAGGTTCAGTTTCCCTGTAGAACAGTAAGTAGGTAATATCTTGATTCAATATTTTTTTAAACTAAGAGTTGTTTCTACTACTTGAATTGGACCTCTCACACATGGGTGTTTTTTATGTATAAGTGCTGAGAAGGTACTAATTAAAGTATGTTGATGTTTACATGATGTAGGATGATTTTTCATTTTGAAGTAACAGGAAGGGTTGCTTCTTCTCCTTGATTATGAAACAACCCCAAAATTTATTTCCTCAAAAATGAAATAAAAAAGAACGATTATTAAAATCTCAGGGGGGAGAAGCTACCCCAGTTAAAACATTGAATACAAAACTCTTTATTGCTGACACAAAGAGAAGAAAATAGGACTTGCATCTCTACAAATCAAGATGCAAGCAGCACAATCTTCAATCTCATTGCACATTGAAAAATACAGCAAACAATAATAATCATGTATTAGATACAGGTTATTTCAACTAAATATCTATACTACACCTTTTTGACAAGGGCAAGTACTGTAATCATGAAATGTAAAATCTATGAACCCATTGTCTTTCTAGAAAACAAGCAAAGTGTTTTAGTTATTTATTAGTGAATCTATGCAATTTTGTACGTTACATAACAGAAAAGTGTATTCTTTTAGAGAAGTGAATCTGTATGCATTGATCTCATTATAAAACATGGGGTTTAATATGCATAAGTCAGAACAACAGGAATAAACCATCCAAGATGGCTCAGCAGAAACACAGTGTAACAATCAGTTCTCAAAGATAAGAATCTTTTAAGTATTGCGTAACATAATGACAAGACCAACCAGCAATATATCAGATTGTAATTACTGTTAATTTTTCCCCATTAGTACATATGCTAGAAAATATGATGAATATTTTGGAACAAAATATGAAGCAAATTATCAGTTACCTGAAATACTAAAGATAGATATAACATTTCAATGTTTCATTATATAACATACAAAATACTAAAATGATTTACAGATGCAATATAAATACAGCTAGACAAGAAATAGTTTCAGTACTTTTTCATACTGTTGGACGTCCAGAGTGCTGGTTTGGATCCTGGAAGAGGTGGTGATTGCCACACAGCCGAACTTGTACGCTTGAAATATCGTGGCTTACTTTTATAGAATATATCCTCCAGTTTAGGGCTCAGTATGAGACCAAATAACCTGTTGATATGTGGAGGATTGTAGTACTGGTATGTAACAGCTTCGTTAAGTTGAACCCCTGAGGAAATAACCATTTTCATATGTGAGTAATTCTTCAGGTAGCAACACATCTGCAACCAAAGTACTTCTAACTCATATTTATGATGGTTGCATCATCTTGGGGGTCACATAACCCTTTTGCATCCTTCTGACAAATCAAGTCAGTGGGGAAGCCAGCTTCGCTTTACAACCTTGTTACTAACTTAACAACTGCAGTCTACTTAACAATTGTGGCAAGCAACTCATAAAACTCACTTAACTGTCTCACTAAAAAACAGAAATTTTGGGCTCAGCTGTGGATGTTAAGTCAAGGACTACTTTTATAAAATGGCCAGAATCTGAAGTTCCCCTAGCAGTTCTAATAATAATCAATTGGTCTGCAGTAAACAAACAAAGCTTGTCACTCCAATTCAAAATCAAAGACATAAATTTGTTAGTGGCCTAAAAAGAATGGTACTTTGGGGAAAAAAATGCAGAATTTCTAATTATCAGTATCACTGTTTTATATCATAATTTACTTAATTTTAACTGGCTCTATTTTTTTCTTTTTTTACTCTTATCATAATAATAAGATGCAAGAGATGCTGTAAAATGTAATTCTGAAAGACTCATATATACCACTGGCCCATAAAGGGATGGGTTTGCGGGGCTGACTTTCATCATCAGTGGAGTCGTCGCTATTCAGATCCAGTCCATAGTCATTTAGATTGACTTTGAGAGATTTCGTATCTTTCAGATCTTGGGCATCTACTTGGTTGGAAGTCCCATTATAAAATTTCTAAAATACAGGCAAGGTTTGAATGCATAAATTAATGTTACAAACACAGCAATTATCAACAGTGGCTCTTTATGACTACTCTGCTTGCCTTTCCAAAATTTATACAGACACTTGGAAGCAACAGCTAAAAGTTATATTGCGATTTTATGTACATAAAGATTGTGGAAAGGTTGCTGATCTCCTCCAAATGTGTTTACAGACAAATGAATAACAGAATTTGAAGCACTTTACCAACAATATTCAGTGAAATCAATAGTGAATGATTACTGTCTGAACAATAAAATAAAGCAGAAAGAGGCAAATGACAGAACCCAAGTGATTCAGCTCTGCAAGTTTCTAAAAATAAAGTAAGAGGATGACAGTGGGTAGAGGCAAATTTTCTATTTGAATATGTCAAATGGAAACAATTGCATTTAAAAAGAACAAATGACTACATAGCTTTGGCTGTTTTATGTGCCAGCACTAACCTTGCTTCAACATACTTCACAAACCCAAGAAAACTATCATAATAATGTCTCTTCCTCCTTAAATGGCTGAAATAATAACTCTCGGTTTTCTTACTAAAATCCTGATAGGTATTTTTAATCAAATCTTTGACTGGCCAATGCTAAAAACATGGGATCCATTGGGAAACAGGAATGGAATCTAGTTGTTATTATTAGTATCTCACCTCTTAAAGTCTAGTATCTTCTACCTCTCTTTTTAGGTATCCAAACTATAACCACTGTCATATGTTGCTGGATTTGTAGATTCTTTAGTACTCAAGTTAAATGTACAGGCCTGTCTAAAAAACCATCCTGCTTTTAAAACTAGTATAAGATGCAAAATATTGGCCAGCATATTCTGTTTTTAAGACATAAAGAGCTCTAGGTTTTTATTGCAACCATTCTTAAAAGAGATATTTTCATACAGTTTTAATAATGTCAGATCTATAGAACGATGCTAATTTGAATAGACAAACTGAGGGAGAACAAACAGTAACGGATTATTTGAACTGCTAAATAATTTTACACAAGCATTCAGGGTTGCATCTATGTTCATATATCATATGATCTTGGCAGAGTTTGGGCATTTATAACCTTTACAGGAAGCTTTTATTTCCAAAACAAAAGCTGTTTTTCTATTTTCTGTGGGTGGTAAAAACAAATCATTCTAATTGCATCCAGTGTATAACTTAGAAGCAAACGTTCTGATAGCTACTGCTAGTCAATTTGAGTAGTACAAAAGAAATTCTCCCCAAAATCTTATAACAATTTTGATGCAACAGCAAATAGCATTCCAAATAGTTCAAGGAATTTGATGCATACACAGTATCAATAAAAATACTGCACAAAAATGTAACAATTTTGGAAATATTATAGTGTTATCTTGGGACATCTGTTCATGACAATTGGCCAAATATGAGAAGAAGTAAATAATTATTTAAAAGAGAACTTTGCTGAAGTTTATCAAAAAAGGACAGTGCAAATTTCCTGCTCTGTGGCTTAGATTGCTGTGACAAGCAATTATTTTTATAAGCATTTCTGCTCAAATGTGCCAGTTATTTAATTAGCTAAATGCTACAGTATGCTAATGTATTTTTAATATACTCCAATAATTTTATTTTGCTTAAAAGACATGTGTCTAAACTCTGTAAGATTTTGTATCAAGGAATATTTTAAATTTAGTTTGCCTAGGATTTTGGACATTTAATGTTATACTTCAAATATTCTAGCTCTATCTTGTACTGAATAACAATAGCTTAGCTAAAATGAAGATGTTTGAATATGAAACATTAAGCCCAAAGGTTTTTTCCCCTTTTAATTCACTAACTCGTGTTTATGTTTAATCCTTTCAGCCGTCACCTTCTGTTACACTTTCCACATAATTGGAAGATTAATGTTTAGCTTACAAATGCTGAAGTCCTTTGTATAACAGCGCATCAAAATAAATCCAGCTATGGCTATTACCTAGCAACCTAAACCCAGAATTTTAGCCTCCAAACAAAATGCCTTTTAAAAATTATTTGAAATTTCATAATCGCAATATCAGAAAAATGCTTTCATAGTTACTTGTGAATTATAATTATATAACATATATGGTTACTTAAAATGGGACATTAGAAAATACAGATTATGTTTCCCAGAGCAACTATAGTGAGCACAGTAACCTTCCCCTTCAACCGAGCAATCTGTAAACTTCATCCACCATGGTCCTATGCCCTCTTGTGATTATATACAAATATTGCAGAACCCACTATTGCTTATAGCATTGAAATTCCTCCCATACATTCAGGTGAATAACATTTTCCACACGGCATGTAGTCCAGGAAGTGCTTAATATAAGATTTAAATCAAAGAAGCAATTAAAGAAAGTATATGAAAGATGGCCAAATTAAGCATGGGGCAACTACATATTTTGAAAAATAAAGTTAACTGTGATGGAAATGTTCAATATTCATTCAACAGCAAAGCTACTGACATTTCAGGGAGAAAGAATGTATGGAATTCTAGAAGCAACACCTTTTGTCAGGAAGTAATCTGAGTGATGCCAGAACATACAGAGGAAATAAAACAATTTCAATGATATTTGTCTATCTGAAAGCAGAGGGGCAGAAGTGTCCCTCTCATTTAGAAGCAAAAATTATTCCAGGCCTTGGACAATGTCAATGCTTTTTATATTAAGTTTACAGGTCTTTCTC
Organism: Tropidonophis doriae; assembly: GCA_026931265.2. Lineage (NCBI taxonomy): Eukaryota > Metazoa > Chordata > Lepidosauria > Squamata > Natricidae > Tropidonophis > Tropidonophis doriae. The sequence goes on along the minus strand of JAPKID020006376.1, from coordinate 1,516 downwards.
CACTGCTGAGTAAAAATATTCTTCACCCATTCTTGGGTAGGCAGCAATATGTATTCCTTTTACAATCATGATCAAGGTAGCATATATAGACTTCAACAAGGTTTTCAACACAGCAGACCACAATACTTCTTGGCAAACTAGAAAAAATGTGGTATAGACAGCGCCACCATCAGATGTATTTGTAAGTGGCTGAAAAACCAGATTCAATGAGACATCTGCATGGAGAGAAGTAAGCAGTGGGGTAACACAAGGTTCCATCTTATGCCCAGTACCATTCAATATCTTCATAAATGACATAGATGAGGGAATAGAAAACAATTCATCAAATTTGCAGGTGACACAAAGCTGAGAGGAATAGGTAATATCCCAGAAGACAAGCTCAGAATCCAAAAAGATCTTGACAGACTTAACAATGGGCCCTATCCAACAACATGACATTTAATATGGAGTAGAGCAAGATTTTACACCTAGGCAGGAAAAATGAAAGGTACAAGTACAGATTAGGTGAAACCTGGCTCAGAAACAGTAACTGTGGGAGGGACCTTGGAGTCCCAGTAAATGATCACTTAAACATGAGCTAGTAATGTGCGGCAGCAACCAAAAAAGCTAATGCAATCCTTGGTTGAATAAACAGAGGCATAGAATCAAAATCATATCCAATTAATGCCACTTTATAAATCCTTAGTAAAGCCACACCTGGAATACTGCATCCAGTTTTGGTTACCGCGTTACAAAAAAGATGTTGAGACATTGGGGGGAAAGTGCAAAGAAGAGCAACTAAGATGATTATAGGCCTGGAGACAAAAATGTATGAAGAACGGTTGCGGGAAATGGATTTGGCTAGTCTAGAGAAAAGAAGGACTAGGGGGGATATGATAGCATCATTCCAGTAATTGAGAGGCTCCCACAAAGAAGAGGGGGAGTCAACTTATTTTCCAAATCACCAGAAGGCAGGACAAAAAACAATGAATGGAAACTAATAAAGGAAAGAAGCAATCTGGAATTAAGGAGAAACTTTTTAATAGTAAGAACAATTAACTGGTGGAACTGATTCTGATTCAATTTTGTTGGTAGAATGTACCCAGGTCAATCTTTTTCATGGATTGGGGATGAGTTAAAGGCAATATCATAAGAACGTATCAGGAAGAGATAAAGAGAATGTCAAGTCATATGTCTGCACAGCAATTTGCAAATGGGGGAAGACCTAAATAACTGACTGCAGGCCTCAATCATTTCTCATCTTTATTTATTTATTTATTTATTTATTTATTAAATGTATACCCCGCACCCATCTCCCCGAAGGGACTCGGGGCGGCGTACACGGAATCAATGAAAGCATACAAAAATACAAGAACAATTTAAAATTAAATTAAATAGAATATAACCCTACACTAAAACCCTTTATTTTAAAACACCCAATTAAAATTTTAGACTAAGAGGCTGAGGCAGCGTGAGGTCAGGCCAGGCCTGCCTGATGAAAAAGATGAGTTTTTAATCTCTGGCGGAACAGGCGGAG
>JAPKID020006375.1:0-10685 GCA_026931265.2 Tropidonophis doriae | reverse complement strand
TCCCTTCCTCTCCCTCTCTCTCTCTCATTTCAAATGCTTTGTTCAAGCTTTGAAGACAAAACATTACCCCCTCAAGCTCTGGCACTGAACAGTGGCCTGTTTGTTTTCACAAGCTGAAAATTAAGTGTTCGCATGAGCTCATTTACAGAGAGTGGAGTTGGCAGCATTATCAGGAGTAGAGAAAGGAGCCCTGAAGATGAAAAGCTATTGCAGTGACAGAAGTCTTTATTAGGTTGGGCAGTAATGGAATGTGGTGTACACAGGATAAAGTGACGGCTACCTAGAGCATTTAGGGGAAACTAGAAGAGTAATCATGTTTTGTGTTGTTCTGAGTCTGGCTTTTTCAGTGATCCTACTGATCCTGGGGGATGTATGGAATAAAAAAAGTGGACTGCATATAAATATACGGAAGAAAAAGTAATGGTGGCATTACATAATCAGACTTGTGCCTGTTCTCTGAGGCACCATGTGGCACAGAATCAATGGTGTTCAAAAGAGAAAGGGCAAAACTAAGGACTTTAAATTTAAATGAGCACGGTCAGCAGATTAATTGCCTGAAAGCTCACCGAGAACTGCTGTTAAACATGGTTAACATTTGTTAAAGCAGTGCATTCATCCTGTGGTTCAAGTCAGAGAATCTTTTATGGAAAACACTGAGATCAGTTCTGGCTGCCTATGTTCTGGAAGGAAGTCAAAAATATTTGCTGTTGGTAGTTCTGCACAGATATAACGAGGCATTAGAAGTGACTGTCCCATATTAGAATTCAAACAAAACTTTACATATTTAACAGATTTATATGGCGATTCATCTTAAGCAATTCTGTGTTGCTTACAACTTACTCCAATCTTGGAAGTTTGTTTCCATCAGCAGAAGGATCATGCTCTTGGAGTTTTATGTTTGTAAGACAGAGACTGCAATTAATAAAGTTTTCAGCTTCTTACTGTAATTTCCTTTGAATGGTTACATAGAGAACAATGATAAAATAAGCAAGTTGTTTTTCTAGAAGATCCGTCTTCCATTTTCCAAAACAGAAACAATTCATTTTACTGCATGTGCTTATATATGATCAGTGACAAGGCAATTACAAAAGAAATAATAGTTTTTTTATTTGTTTGTTTTATTTTGTTGAGCTATAACTGGAAATTATGGTTTCCTGCTGTATGTGTGAGGCTTAGAAGCATCCATAATTCCTGATTAAATTCAAACTGAAATGGAAGACAATCATCACTATGAAGGCTCCATAGCTTAATGTCATAATTCATGTTTTGTGTGAAGAACATAGGGAAAGCCTGAATATGACTTTTATCTGAAATTTTAGATAGCCTTTGCCATTCTATGAGGATCAGTATTCTGGTTTTATATCATATAGTTTTCTATAACTCTTTTCTCTCTCATGAAGAACACAAGACTGTTAAGAGAAGTCAAGACAGTATTATACCGTCTTTAATCTAATCTATGTACAGACATATAGACTCTGGTTAGAGTTTGGACATTTCACAATACCTTGATCCTGATTTCTCCTACATGCATTTAAGTGACCATGCAGATAGGATTGCTAATTCCAGGTTGCATTTGGCAGTTTAAAAATTCAAAGAAAGCATAACAATATGTAGGAATGATACATTTTGAAAGGCTCTTTAAAATATTAATTGCAACAAAAATAAGTGATTATAAATATATAAGATATTGCCTAACATTTCTGTTTTAAAAGGAATGGTGACAGACTAATGATGGTATTATATATTTTTAATCATTAACTAGAGTAGATTATATTTTGTTGGGGAAAGGACTAGTTTTTCCCCCTCTTCCTTTTACTGCATTTTAGTCTTCATTAAGGTTTATCTTCCTTCTTCAAGGCAATATAAAATCCAAAATTCTTTTGTGCGGGGAAGAGAGCATTCACAAAGCAAAGCCTTCTGAATTGTTGGTAGGGGACAAAATAAAGAACTAATTGTCACTCTGGTACTTATAAATTTCAAAGCTGCTATGAAATTCAAATTGAGACCTAAAATGCTTTTATAACCATCTCTGGTTTTCCAATAGCCATCAAACAGGCTTTGCTTCAAGTTTCAAATGGCCCATTTTTACAATATGTTTGTTGATGTGTTTGTGTGTGAGAGACATTCCTCTCTCATATAGATAAAGTTCTGACTTAATTAAATACAAAAAAATCATTACACTTTGGCTAGGGATTTTTTTTCCCCCTGAAAACAAATTATGGCTTGAAAAACCGTAGAAATCCAAGTTAAAGAAAGAATACACATTAGTATACTCACAGAGACAATAATAGTAAATTGAGGGAGGGGGAATCATTTCATTTAAGATGTGATATATGCCTCTATCCTCCTATTCCCGGCCACCTCCTCCCACTCCTCCTAGTTAATTTACTTAGAGTAAAAAGGAATTGTTTCTCCCATTTTCACTGCAAAATATATGAAAATTTAAGGAAACTTCTGATGATAGGATACAGGGTACTAGTTGTGTTAGGAGTTGGCCAAAGATGGTGTATTAATATCTTATTTTCACTGTACATCTTTCTTCCCTATATAGTGTTCAAAGAAAATATTTTATGAGACCATATTTTACATGGATTATGTCACTAAGGCTGCAGAATGATGGCAAGATCATGATCCTGAGCAAAAGAAACCATCATATTTTTGGAAACTGGCACCAATGAAGTAAACTTAAAAACATCACCATATTTCGTATTTAAGATACTATAATAGATGACTCTTTTAAGAAAAAACCCCCAAGAATATTAGAAAGTCGAGTTTAACACTGTAAATAAACTTATACCCACCCAACCCTTTCCCATTAAAAACAAATGAATTGTAGGTATTATTTTTCATTTCTTTCATTTCTGTATGAAAAGCCATATTTTGTTTGGTGCTTATTTCCTTGACATAGAACAGTGATGGCAAATCTTTTTCGCCTCGGGTGCCAAAAGCATGCACGCACGTGATAGCAAGTGCGTGCATGCCCACCCCCATAATTTAATGCCCCCCGTTCTGTGCCCTCTGCTCATGCACGTGCAACCCCCCCCCTGCATTTGTGCAGGGCTTTCTTGGAGTCTGGGGAGGGCAAATGGCCCATTTTCAGACTCAGTAGGTTCGTTTTTCGCCCACCCCAGGTTCCAGAGGCTTTCTAGGAGTCTGGGGAGGATGAAAAACAGTCCAACATGCAAAATGGAAGTTCGGGATGAACTGAAGCCTCCAGAGGGCGAAAAATAGCCCAACGTGCACACCGGAAGTCTGTTTCTGAACTTCCGGAAAGCCTGCGGAAGGCGAAAAACAGGTGAAAATCGGCTGGCCAGCACATGCATGCGTGCTGGAGCTGGCAGGGCAACGCCATGCGTGCCCTCAGAAATGGCTCTGTGTGCCACCTGTGGCATGAGTGCCATAGGTTCACCATCATTGTTATAGAATAATAACAGTTGCAAACAAAAACCAATCCATATTTAATTCACCAATTCTATTCAGTATTTATTTATTTAATTTATATGGCCTATTTTGCCATCCAAAGTGACATGTACTCCCCGGGGGAATATAATGTAGATGGTCCCAGTTTACCATGCATTTTTACAGATTGATTGAATTAAGCTTATGCTTTATTTTTAAAAAAAAATGTATATGAATCATATATAATGAGCAAGTGTACCATAAGAACCTTACACTGAGGTTGAACAATCCAGCACTGTCTTCACATCTGGAACACTATATTGGTAGAAACTGGAACACCCTGATTGTCATAGTTCTTTGCATTATTATAGTTTATTGCATAGTCAGGCAGATATTTTGACTGGATTTGGCATTTTTATGGACTCTTGATTTCTTCCCAAGAACCTGGGATAAGCAGATGTTACTGTCCAAAGATATTAAAGGTATTGTTGTAGTTCCAAAATTTCAAAGCTGTTCCAAGTAAACCTGTTTTTTGCAATTGACTGATAATAATTTTGTCAATGCTGATGATGTTTAAGTGGTACTCCAGATGTTTTGGGATCGCACCGAAGGACCTGGTCAATGCCTGGAATGCTTTACCTGACTCCATTGTTACAGCCTCTAACCCTTCAACCCTAAACTGTCTTCTCTGGGCCTCACCCCATTCCTAAGAGGCCCGAAAAGGCGGTGTGCATAAGCACACCAGCATGCCTACCTGTCCTACTGACTCCATTTATTTATATTAATTTCCTTTCTTCATGCCCATGCTCATACATATACCTGCTATCTTGTACATGTTTGCAAACTAATAAATAAACTACTATTGCTTTACTCTCGTTTTTCATATTAATTCTACTTTTAGTTGCAGGTCTGTATGTTTTGTTATTTTCTCCAGTTCTTTCTCTTCTCGTTATTCTGTCTTAGCTGAATATTTTTTTCTTTTCTTCACAATGAAATCTCTGATTCATGATTAAATAATAGAACTAAAAAGTCCTCCTAGTGCTGAGCAAATGTATTTTTGTTATATATCAAGCTAGTTGCTTAAGTCATATTGCCTTACAAATGTTAACATAATTTTAATTGTGCTATTCTAATGTTAACTGGAAAAAGATAGAACATATTTTGTGAGAGTACATGTTCTTGATTTGAAGACTTAATTCTATCTATCATACATATAAAGTTAAATATGTTTCATTACATAAAACTTGATAGTTTACATACAACTTTAGACTTCCTTCCCAATCTCTTGTCATGACAATTCCAAATATGTACAGTATATTATGTGAATGAAATAAACATTTATTGCTATAGTTAAATTTCAAAGAGGAGATTGATTGAAGCATTATTTCATAGCAATAAAATCAGAGGCCACAAAATTGCAAACTGCATATTCGTTTGACCTGTTTATTCAGTTAGAAGTAAATGCTACTTCTAACTTTAGTCTTATTTTATTAAACTGATAATAATTCTGGTGATTGTTTTATTTTTTCTGGTCTTTGACTATCAATATGTGTAATGTTTCTTCTAGCTTTGTTTTTCTGTCCTATAATTCTTTTTTAAAATGTAGTGTAAAATCAGTCATGATAATAATGAAATTTTATATCACATGTATTCTATATCACATGTATAAAATTTCACTATTGTCATGATTGATTTTATAATACATCTACACGATCCAATATACAGAGCCACAAGTTCTATTTACATAAATAGATCTTAGAGGATCTGTATATTAGGTCGTGTAGATGTACTGTAAAATCAGTCATCACAATAGTGACTTTTTATAATTTATCTATTTTATATAAATAGATCTTGGTGGAACTGTATATTGGATTAAGTAGATATGTGCAACAAGCAATAGACATATGGGGACATCATTTTACTTAGAGGTGCAAATGAAATATGCAGGAAGGATTCCACCAGGTTATTCATGAAGGGGTAAATCTACTCCCTGCCCTTAACTTTCTGACCAATCCTAATGAAGGAACTGCAAGGACTGAAAGGCAAAAGAAACTGTGATGTCCTGCCTCATTTCCCTCCTTTATGTGCACTGATCAATGAAGAATTTTTTGCTCCAGTTGGCCATGGCTGCATTATCCTGGCTGGTGGAGTGATATTGATTTTCTGGCTAGAGAACAAATTGGTATACACATGATATTTATTTTCCTAGGTTGAGAACAAATTGGTGGGCACTTGGCATTTTTTGTACTTTATTAAAACTAAGCTGAACATAAATAAATTATATAATGAATTAAAATCATTTAAGTTGCCCACTGCCTTTACTAGATATTTGTAATTGTCCACATATCTATGAAAGTTTTATGAGAATAATTATATTATTCAGTGCTTCATACTATGATTTTACTATCTCTACCTTTTCTTACTTTTTCATAAACCAACCTTTGGGAAGGGGAAGGGTGCAGTTGAACTCTGTTCTAGTTACTACTTAAATAAATTGGGCCAATAGTGGTTTATTAGTCAGTTAAGCTGAGATCTCTGTATATACAGAAATAGAAGATGTTGCTGTAGATAAATATAACACATGTTCAAAGGGAATACATGCTATTTGAAATGTATGTTATCAGACAATTCAGTAGCAATTTTTTTGCTACCTGCAGTGAGTGCAGTGTTCTGGACAGAGGTTCGAACTCAAACTCTTGTAGTGGCAGCATGCATTTGATGATCTACTCATGTTAATTACAAGGATCTTTTCCCCACTTTCTGGATCTCTGAAAACATTCCCAAGCTTCTAGCTCATAAATGGGGGAAAAATGCTCAGCTGCATATTATTTTCAAAGTTGATACTGTGATCCTGATTTCATGCTATCAGTACTTCACAGATGGATTACTGTAATGAATTTTATTTCGATCTCCTCATCTCTCTTGTGACTTGCTAGTAAATGGTCCAGAACTTAACTGTTAGATTTCTTTCTTTTGAGGTGTCACTAGCTTATCACTTGAATTCTTTTCAATGGAAAGACTTTTCTAGGATCATTTGAAATCGAGACCTAGACTTGTCCTTCAAATGACATCAATTAATTTTTAGTATTGTGATCTCTTATCACCCCTCCCCACCAATAAAAATCAAAACCTGGAATGTTTTGACTTTCAAAATCAACCTCTCAATAGTTATTAGACTATTTTGCTTGATTTTGTATGTTAGAGTTCTTGGTAGTTCTGAAGGAAGTTTGTTTAGACTTCTTTCAAAAGCAAAGATTTCTTTTAGAACAGAGCCAAGTTCTGTTTAAATACCATAGCAACAAAACCTCTTAAGATTAAGGTTTCTTTTATGGATTACATTAAATATTAGTTTTCATTTATGGTCACTGATTGGACAAATATCCATTGGCAGTTGGTTGATTTATCAAAGTATAAGTAAAGGACATCTAGTTGAATGGGTTCTTCACCTAGCTTCTTTAGCCAAGCTAGTATTCTTTCATGGCATATCTTAGTTAATATATGCACACAACCTCATTAGGTTATGGACCTTCATTGATGTACCATTTCAGAACATGGGTAAATGATTAATTACTTGCCTTTATACCCCCTTCCATTTAAATGCCTCCTCAGTGTAGGATATTAGCTTTCTAGAAAGGCTAAACTGCTTTCTAATATACTAGTTTGATACCAGCAGAGAATTCTTAACAAGGAAATATTTTCAAATGTTTACATTTCAGCTTGAGATATCAAAGCAAGTATTTCTGGTGGTAAGAACAGAAGTTCTGCTTCAAGGGTACCCAGATTCGTTTTGAGAGAAAGAGCAGTGGGGATCATGGGAGACTCAAGTCAACTTTGATAATCAAACTTAAAATTTAGGCATAACCTGTGGTGGGATTCAGCCAGTTCACACCACTTTGGAAAAACCAGTTTCTAACTTTCTGAGCAGTTTGGTGAACTGGTTGTTGGAAGAAATCATTAGGGCAGAGAATTGATTGTTAAATTATTTGAGTCCCACCCTTGGGCTCGAGTGTTGTCATCTTATTTTACTTACTTGAGCTCTAAGGTTTAATATTTTAAAAATCACATTAAAACATGAATGTTTCTGTAAAGCTTAATGTTTTAGATGTATAATCAGCTATTTGCATCGGTCATTAAGAAAAATATATATCTTTTTTCCATTTTGCCTTCTGTAAGAAGAGGGAAATGCTTAGAGCAGTTAGATAGTCTGAAGGAAACAATTCCACGCCAACTCTATCATTACTTGTTTACTTAGATCCTGCTTTGATTTTTCTTGGGCAGTTACATCAGCCTTTGGATTTAAGAATATAAGAACACTCCTGCTAGACCAATAGTATCATTTTAGCATTTTGTTCTTCCAGTGGCCGTTAACAAGACTTGAGTTCGGTACCACTTTTCTGCTCGTGCGCTATAATACTGAAGGCACTGTAAGCCCATCCTGGCTAGCGGCCATTGGTAGCTTGACCTCTCTTTTTATATCATCCAATTAAATTGGAATTAGCTGAAGGCTCTGATAAATAGTGTCTGAAATCACATCTGGACAGTGAAAGGCTGATTACTCTGTACAGTTTAGGTTAATATTCTTATTTCTACATAATTTTGTAGGTCAGGGGGAAAAAATCCAATTTCAGCCCTAGAATTCAGGAATCCATGAATGTATCCATTATAGCATCAACAACCTCGTGAAGAGGTTTGATAAGGATCTGTTGGGAAATGGTCTGTCACATTTATGATGATTCTTAACATAGTTTAATATTGCACTGGATTACTGTATAAAGCAATTAATTAAGATTTGGTTGCTCATATTTCCTTTTTTGAAATGAATTTAACAGCTGGCCAGTAGTGGCAAAAATATTTACCAATGGGATTCAGGCAAGCTATATAAAATAGTTTTGAAATTCTGGAGACAGATCTAGCTATGCTTTATCATCCTAAGTAAATGGGTAATTAGAACTGGGTGTAAAACTGAAATCTTAGTGCTTGCTTGTTAATAATTCAGTGGTTGTAAATTTTGGACCTGATAAATTTTGGTCTCCTGGATAATAAAAGGATTTATTTTATTTCATGAGTAATGACTTTCCTTTAATTACATTAAAGAGGAGATAATGGCAATTCTCCATGCTTAAGGCAACATTGTTATTTGTCCTTTTCCCCCTCATATTAAAACATTCATTTAATCTTGTCCTGGAATAAAATGTTGGAGGCTTGTCAGCATCAGTTTTATAGATAACTCTTCTTTTTAAAAAATATATTGGGTATCATAAGGCTCAAGGGCTGCCTTGCCAGACTCATTTATTTCCATTTACCTTTTGTCAGCATTGCAGATGGAAGACATTCAATTAAATCATGTCACCTGTTACTTGTGATCTAATTTGTATTGTAAATGGCACAGATTAGAATGCCAAGCTTCATGTGCCCCCAACTTTTGAAATTATGTAGAACAGTAATCCCTTTGGAAATATTAGAAAAAGTGTGCATATGAGAAGAATCGTTACTTATGCACAGTGTGTTCCAAGGTCCTTGTCAGGGCTTCTAAGATCAAATCTATCCTGCTTATTTTTCCATCCATGCTTCAAGGAAATTATCTTGGCAGGAACAGCCCTTCCATTAGGAAGAGTTGAGTAACCACCGTATACAGCAGGTCCTACAGGTTTCTGTGGACAGCTATAGTAGCAGGCCCACATCAACTATTCCTTTGCATTAGTGAACATCCCTAAACTGCCCCTTTGTGTTTAGTTGGAAAGTGGATACTCTCTTACTAGCAGGATTGAAGAAGGTTTTTGCAGCTAATCACATGGCTTTTCTATGTGTTCTTGCACTAAGCTAGGTAGTAAAATCTATTGAATTTGGATGATACTGACAAGTTGAACAGGGATAATATTTGAATGAGAAACCACTGAAAATACCAAGGGTGTAACACTAAACTAGGAGCTTGAAAATAACATCCCAAATATTCCATTTTTTTAGACAACATATATGTCTACCCATCTTTTATATGAACCCGGGGAAGCTAATAAACAATCAGTAAACAAAAATATAAAACCTAGAAACTAAATAGAAAGCAGTATTAAAACAAACATATAACATCTTATAATAAGTTCACAGCACATATTGTTAAGTTAAGAACATGGATGGTTAAAAGATTTTACTCTCTTTCCTGCCTTGTAAAACAAATGTGATTGGAATGAAGAAAAGACACCCTCTCCATTTCAGGGAACTAAATATCATGGCATAGCTTTGATATTAAATCCAGTATCAGTATCGTGCCTTATTTTTCCAAGAACATCTGATTTTCATATTGTATTCTGCAATATTATGGTGAATCTTCTTTCACTTTAAAAGTTGCTTATCCCAGTGGTTAGGACTTGAAATCAATTTCATTGCTCTTTGGATTATGAGTACTTTTTTCTTGTTTCAGAAATATTGTCTTTCTCCTCTGAGCATTATATTCTGTACATAGACACGTTCATGGACACATTTCACATTTTTACACTGCCCTTACTAATACGTTTCAGACTGTAGATAGCTATCAGGAGACAGAAACCGACTTCCCTTTTGCTAATTGTTAATTCAGCAGTAGAGCAGGAAAGCTTTCACATTATCCGTAGCTTTTATCTTTTTTGATGACTTAGGATTCCATTTCCCAAAAATTGCCTTGCTGATAGATATGCATTTTTTGTAACTTCATTGCTTCTTAGCTTTATCTGTATTTAGCTTTACCATTGCAGAGCTGAATAATTTCAGACCCGTTTAATATCATGCCAAATTTTTGAATTTATTCATTAATTAATCACATTTATATGGCCGCCCAACTCGCAGGAAGTAATTCTGAATGGTCTATTATAATATTATTCATTATTATTTTTTGACAAACAAAAATATTTTTAATGAATTGAAATTGCTATTTTCGTTTGAGTTTAATAAAAACAGGGAAGGAAGTTTTTGTTGCTTAGGTATTTCGACTTGCCAGCCAAAGGACATCCTTTTATCAAGATTAACTGCTTTTTTTGACCTCTAGGAAATTCAAGCTTGCATCATCAGTGATGCAATTTTTTCTTTCATCTTGGTTTTTCCAAGCATCAGGCCCAGTCTTCAGGAGTCTTGCCTTTGTATTATTTATTATTTATTTATTTATTTATTTATTATTGTATTTCTATACCGCCCCCTCTCCCCATGGGGACTCGGAGCGGTATGTATCCAAATATTTAAGCTTTAGATTCACTTTTTGCAATTTTCTTCAGCAGCCTGGATTTACTTCATATTATACTGACTGAAGTCCAAAATATTTT
>JAPKID020006373.1:0-10687 GCA_026931265.2 Tropidonophis doriae | reverse complement strand
TTCTCCTTAGTTCTAGGTTGCTTCTCTCCTTGGTTAGCTTCCATTCATTGCTTCTTGTCCTGTCCTCAGGTGCCTTGAAGAATAGATTGACTCCCTCTTCTTTGTGGCAACCCCTGAGACATTGGAACACTGCTATAATGTCTCCCCTAGTCCTTCTTTTCATTACACTAGATATACCCAGTTCCTGTAACTGTTCTTCGTATGTTTTAGTCTACAGTCCCCTAATCATCTTTGTTGCTCTTCTCTGCATTCTTTCTAGAGTCTCCACATCTTTTTTACACCGTGGCGACCAAAACTGAAGGCAGTATACCAAGTGTGGCCTTACCAAGGCATTATAAGGTGGTATTAACACTTCACGTGGTCTTGATTCTATCTGTGTGTGTGTGTGCTCGCGCTCTGTTTTATTTGGCAGAGGTACTGCAGATCAATCGTTCGCTGTTTCCAGGGCAGTGAGCCAGATCTAAGTATCCTACCGATCGGATGCGTCCAGTGGGACTTGAATTTGACACCCTTGGAGTAGAGCAATAGTGCTTTCAGTTGTGCTAAAGAACCTGGAGCTGTTTGATAAACCCACAAAAAAAATTATGCCATCTAAAAATGGCAAAATTGATATTCCATGCTGTATTTTTAGAAGGCTTTAGTGACTAAGAAATGGGGTAGGGTCTGCATGCATGTCTTTACATTGCCCATTGCTGTCGTAGTGGGATGCGCTGCAGAATACATCCTTTCCCCCAGAATCTCTTAATTCCTAAAATGTCCAGGTAAAAAGATATGATTACAGAAGATGGACAACATACAGTATCAGCCCATGAAGTTAGGGATCTGTTACAATTAGAATAGAACATATTGCTTTGTCTAGGAAGCCTAATCTAACGCGTTCGGGGGCTCCTAACTTTCTAAACCAACATACATACTACAGTATTATTATAACATATGTAAACCAAAGAAACTTAGGTTAGAGAAGTTTAGATATGTTTTGCCAGCTTTACATGTCATTAACCTGTTTCGCATGAAGCCCATATATGTGGGCTTCGGGGTGGGTTCTAGCCAGTGTTACTGCCGGTTCGATCGTCTGCGCACCTCACGAGCATGCAGGATGCATGCTCATGTGCAGTTCAATAGAAATTGATCTGCGCGTGCATAGAATTCCAAAACAAGATGGTGGCAGTGACTGCAATGACTGGGGAACCAGTCCGGAGGCATGGCCAGGCTGGGTCACTGCTGGTTCTGTGACCAGGACCAGCATACCTCTAGTGGGCTTTCAAAATGGCTATTGATGTGCACCTTTAGCCATTACTGATACTAGGAGCTGTGAGGTATCATTCAACCTGTGCCTCAAGCTTAAAAGAGATCAGAAATTTAGACAATTTGGTTGTGTTTTACTTCAAATATTTCAGTTATGCCTGGCCTCCAAAAGTGGACATTTCCCAACCTGACTGGCTCTGTACAGTCTTATAATTATAAGTGAAGAAATGCATAACTGAGGTGATTATTACTTTTGACCCTGCATTTCCTGTCAGAGGCTGGACTTGTGGATATTTCCAGCAAGCCTGTGAGGTAAACTGAGAAAGAATGACGGGCCTTTGGTTGTAATGGTGAAACGACATGAAATCTAGATCCTATTACCGATAAGTGTGGCTGAAAAATCACCATTTTGTAACATTGGAAACTCCTTCATCCTTATGGTATTCCTTGACTTAGGACCAGTTTGAGGCCAAAATTGGCTGAAATTACCAAAATGGTAAGTGAGACAGATGCTAAAAGAGTTTGGTTCCTTTTACAGCCTTTCCTGCCACTGTTTTTAAGTGAATCACTGCAGTTGTTAAGTTAGCAATACAGTTGTTAAATGGATCCGGCTGCCCCATTGACTTTGTCAGAAGGTCACAAAAGGGGATCACGTGATCTCAGAATACAACAACGGTCATAAATAGGAGTTAGTTGCCAAGCTTCCGAATTTTGATCACATGACCATGCAGATGCTGCAACCATGCAGATGATGTAAATCAGAGGTGGGTTGCTGCCGGTTCAGCACGGATCGTCCGAAACCCTAGTAGTGGCAGTGGGAGGCTTTGCCCACTTTCACGGATGCGGGCAGGAACGTGCCTGAACTAGTGGTAAAAAAAATTGGCAACCCACCTCTGTTGTAAGTGTGAAAAGCAGTCATAAGTCCATTTTTTCAGTACCATTGTAACTTTGTAAGTCAAGGACTACTTGACAGCTTTTAGGCTGCTCCAGTCTGGGAGGCTTAAAATTTATCCATATGGCATTTACGAGTAATAGTACAAACATAATATATCATAAACAAAAATATTTAGTAATCAACAGCCTGCTTTCTTATCTCACTCCACCTCCTGAAACTGATTCCTCAGGAGTAGTAGTCAATCTTCTGTCCTGTTCTTGAAGGCCATATAGAGAGCTACATCTCCATTGCCCTTTGAAACACTAATAGGACTGGGTTGTCCTTATTCCTTGGGCTCAGTCAGTGTTTCTCAACCTTGGCCACTTTAAGCTGTGTGGACTTCCCAGAATGACTGACTGGGGAATTCTGGAAGTTGAAGTCAACACAGCTTAAAGTGGTCAAGGTTGAGAAACACTGGGCTAAGCAATTCCAGGGAAGCAGAGATACCAACAGAGATACTCATTCTTTCAAGTTCCAGTGTACAATTTCATATTTTCCACTTCTAAGGACAGAAAGCCTTAGAGAAAGTGGGAAGAGGTGCAGCTTTGGTTTTCATCAGCCGATAAGCATCATTCATGAAGGTATGGATGCTAAGTAGAAGCAACTCCTTGGCTCACAGTAGTAGATGACACCTTAGTCTGAGAGGCCCTATTGCTCAATGAGCAGCTGATGCAATCAACAGGAGATTGCAATTAACTTTATACAATATGGAGGCTTCTGTATCCCAGGCTCAGGGTAATTAGCATTATCAACAGAGAAGAGAACATGGCTGGAATTTAATATTCAAACTGTTTGTTTATATTAGGTAAAGGTTCCTGACTCTAGGGGGCAGTGCTCATCACTGTTTCAAAGTCGAAGAGTCAGCGCTGTCCAAAGACATATCAATGGACATGTGGCTGGCATGACTAAACACTGAAGGTGCACGGACTGCTGTTACCTTCCCACCAAATGTGGTTCCTATTTTTCTACTCACATGTTTACGTGCTTTCAAACTGCTAGGTTGGCAGAAGCTGGGACAAGTAACGGAAGCTCACTCTGTTACGCAGCACTAGGGATTCGAACTGCTGAACTACCAACCTTTCTAAGATGCTAAGACAAGCTCAATGTCTTAGCCACCGAGCCACCATGTCCCTTTGTTTACATTGGATTATAGTAATAATACAATTGGCAGCAAACTGTTCCTTACTAGCACTGATTATGTTAGCTCAGGGGTCTCCAACTTTAAGTCTGAAGGACTTCAGCTCCCAGACTTCTCCAGCCAGCAAAGCTTCAGACTTAAAGTTGCAAAGGTTGGAGACCCCTGATGTAGAGAATTTTACTACTAACAGAGATATAAAAGTGGGTGGTAGGTAGATAAAGGTTGATTACCCCTGGTTTAAACCCAGCTTTGGAGCATGTTGGCTTGTAGTGGGCCCATCTTCCCAGGGCTTCCATCCACCGCTGTGTGGTTCTTCACAAAGTCTTTTATTTCAAAGTTTGTCTTTGCTCTTGTTTTCCCCAGGGCGTGATGGTTGGGATGGGCCAGAAAGACAGCTACGTTGGGGATGAGGCGCAGAGCAAGAGGGGCATCCTGACCCTCAAGTACCCCATTGAGCATGGCATCGTCACCAACTGGGATGACATGGAGAAGATCTGGCATCACACCTTCTACAACGAGCTCCGCGTGGCCCCGGAAGAGCATCCTGTGCTGTTGACGGAAGCCCCCCTGAACCCCAAGGCCAACAGAGAGAAGATGACTCAGGTGGGTATTTTGGTTTAGCTGCCTCGCGAACCCTGCCCAGCGTTTACAATTCCGTGGGGTTTTTCTTCCTCCTGGTCTGCAAGGAAAAGAATACTTTGGCGATCTTTTTTGACCTTCCTTGGTTCATCATCTTCTTTTTTTTCTTTTCTTTTATCCTCCCAGCTCTGCAGGATTTTCTTTTCTGGTCTGAGTCTCTGTCGCTGCGCCTGGAAAGGTTTTTATCTGCTCTTTTTCAAAACAAGATTGTTTTCTCTCTCCTCTGTTTGGTCTAACTCGTGAGCTTCACCTCTGCTTCTTTCTTCACTCACTCACTCTCTCTCTCTCTCTTCCTCTCTCTCTGTCTCATCCCCCCCATCCCAAACTAACTTGTTCTGAGTTATTTCTGTCATGTTCTCTCACCTGGTGAAAATTTGCAAAATTGAAAAATGCAAACAGGAAGGGTAACTCCTGGATGGATGAAGGTTTGTAGGTGTCCAGCATGTGTTTGGCCTTTTTTTGATGTGTTCCTGCGCATGCCGTAGGTGGGGACCTCTGTTGGCCTGGATCTTCACGGCTGTCTCTTTTTTCCCCTCCCACCTCTAGATCATGTTTGAGACCTTCAACACCCCAGCCATGTACGTAGCCATCCAGGCTGTGCTCTCCCTGTACGCCTCTGGCCGTACCACCGGCATTGTGATGGACTCTGGTGATGGTGTCACCCACACTGTGCCCATCTACGAAGGTTACGCCTTGCCCCACGCCATCCTCCGTCTGGACCTGGCTGGGCGCGACTTGACCGACTACCTCATGAAGATCTTGACCGAGAGAGGCTACAGCTTCACCACCACGGCTGAGCGAGAAATCGTGCGCGACATCAAGGAGAAGCTGTGCTACGTTGCCCTGGACTTTGAGCAAGAGATGGCCACCGCCGCCTCCAGCTCCTCCCTGGAGAAGAGCTACGAGCTGCCCGATGGACAGGTCATCACCATTGGCAACGAGCGGTTCAGGTGCCCAGAAGCCCTCTTCCAGCCATCTTTCTTGGGTAAGTCCTGAAAGAACCACTTATCTTCAAAGTAGAACCTGGACTTGGGTTGAAGGGACATCTGGAAGGGGAAGGCGGTTGGGCACTTGGTGCCCAGTTGTCTTCAGGGGCGCGGTGGCTCAGGGGCTTAAGACGCTGACCAAAAGGTCAGCGGTTCGAATCCCTAGCGCCGCGTAATGGAGTGAGCTCCCATGACTTGTCCCAGCTTCTGCCAACCTAACAGTTGGAAAGCACGTAACAAATGCAAGTAGAAAAGTAGGAACCCCCATTGGTGGGAAGGGAACAGCGTTCCCTGCGCCTTTGGTGTTTAAGTCATGCCGGCCACATGACCACGGAGACGTCTTCGGACAGCACTGGTTCTTCGGCTTTGACACAGAGATGAGCACCGCCCCCTAGAGATAGGAACGAGTAGCACACATGTGCCTGTCTTCATCTATCTTGGGCGTCTTCTCTTGGCAGGCATGGAATCCTGCGGCATCCACGAAACCACCTTCAACTCCATCATGAAGTGCGACGTTGACATCCGTAAGGATCTGTATGCCAACACCGTCCTCTCCGGTGGCACCACCATGTACCCTGGCATCGCCGACCGGATGCAGAAGGAAATCACTGCGCTGGCACCCAGCACAATGAAAATCAAGGTGAGGCTTTGGGCGCCTGAGCAATCTGGCTCCCTTGGGCCCGAGTTGAGCGTGGTTCTTCTACAACAGGGGGGGCATCCAACTTGGGAACTTTTAAGACTTTTGTGGACTTTGACTCCCAGAATTCTTGTGGCTGGAGAATTCTTGGGCGTCGGAAGCCCACAAGTCTTTTAAAGTTGCCAAGTTGCACGACACCCCTGTTCTACAATTATGGGACGTTGTGATGCCCCAACTGACAAGCTGGGTTAGCAGCTACAACTTTTGCCTAGCCCCTTTTATTGGGGGAAATCTTGCGTTGTCCCTACTGGATGGCCAAGCTGGTTGGTAGATCATAAGAGTTTTGGGTCAAGAAAGGGGAGCAGAGCAATGGATTGGCCCCCACCAGGTGTGATCCATTGGATGGAGTGGTGAAGTGGCCTTGAGGTGGAGCTCTCGCCTCTACAACCAGGAGGTTGTAAATTCAATCCTGGGTAAATGCAGATTCTTTCTCTGTATTTCTTTCTCCCTCCTTTTTCTCTTTTCTCTCTTTCTCTCCTCTTTCTTTCTCTCTCTCTCTCCTCTCTCTTTGCTTTCCCCCTCTTTCTTTCTGTCTCTTTCTCTCCCCTCAATGTTTTTCTCTCTTTATTTCTTTCTTTCTCTCTCTTTCTGTTTCTCTCTCCCTCTCTCTCTCTCTCCCTCTCTCTCTCTGCACCCTGAGAATATATCTGCTGGAGTTTTGTTCACGAAGGGCATCTGGCCAGTAAACAAATCAGCTCCATTCAATTGCCCAGATTCCATCCTGCAAGGGGTTTATGGGGGTCATTAAAAGACACAAATGTGTCTTTTAATGAAGGATCTGGAGGGCCAGTCACTTAGTTTGAGTTCTAATTTGCTTCCTCTTTTTCGTCTTCCAGATCATTGCTCCCCCTGAGCGTAAATACTCCGTCTGGATCGGAGGGTCCATTCTGGCTTCTTTGTCCACCTTCCAGCAAATGTGGATCAGCAAACAGGAATACGACGAATCCGGTCCATCCATCGTCCACCGCAAATGCTTCTAAAAAACAAAAAACAAAGCAGGACTCAGTTACCACCATAGCAAATTTTTTTTTCTCCTCTTCTTTTTTTGACAAAAAAAATAATAACTCCCTTCCCCCCACCCCAGTTAATAAATGGGCTATTCCTTAGACTGCTGTCTTCAAGGAAAGGCTATACCATATCTACTTTATGGAGGAATCTCCGTACCCTTATCTAGGAACACCACTTTCCTTACTAGACTGTGGCAAATACCTATTGGGTTCCCCTAGCTATGTAACAGATTAACTCTCCTGGCTAAACATACGTTTTGGTGGGGTCGTCTGGAAACCCAGTGACTTCATCACTGTGTCGATCAGCTGGCGCTGAGCTATCTATGCAGCAAACAGAGCTCCCTCACTATACATCTTAATTTCACATGGAGTGAGTTCTTCAGGTTAAAAATTCAAATGCCCATGGAAAACATACGCTTCAAACTGTACTAATGTTTTTCCCAAGGTGGTTTACCGTTATCAAAACTGTATATGACAAACATAAAGCATGTATGTGAAGCTCACACAGAATATGTGTCTAAGGCACAATTATAGGATCATCCTGTTGGATTTAATGGCTTTATATCACACTAAGTGTAATTATCTGCTTTTGAATACTTGAAATTCTCGATGTACTTCTATGAGGATTTAAAACACTATTTTCAGATGTAATCTGTATGTTATCACATTCATGGCTTTATTAGCAGTTAAATTCAGAGCTTTATATGTTTGCTGATTAAATCCAATAGTTTATTAATTTGCAAGAAAATAGGAAGATGGAGGAAGAAAGGGAGGGATGTGAAGTGTTTTACTTAAAGGCTTTCTGGCCTTGTAACAGGCAATATTTTATGAAATAACATTTCATGTTTCAAAAGTTTATTCAAACATGCCATTTATTATTCCTAAAGCTGATACACCAATTGAAGAATTCACACCAACGCCAGCCTTCCCTGCTTTGCAGTACCTGGAATCAGTTGATGAAGGAGGGGTAGCATGGCAAGCTGGCTTGAGAACAGGAGACTTTTTGATAGAGGTAGGAAAATATGGTTCATTATTCCGGTGGGGATGAAAAATGCTGTCCCGGTTTAGGGAAACTGGTTTTTCTGTCTGTTGGCAGCAAGGCCTTCAGGTAGACCTCAACTTACAACCATTTGTTTAGTGACTGTTCAAAGTTACAATTCAAAGTGATATTCAGCCAATCCTCATAATAACCGAAACGGCATCCCCGTGGTCATATGATCAAGTTTTTGGTGCTTGGCAACCAGCATGTATTTACAATCGTTGCAATGTCCTGGGATCATGGGATCATCACTTGCAACTTTCCCAGCCAGCTTCTGACAAGCCAAGTCAATGGGGGAAGCTGGATTTACTTAATGACCACATGATTAATTTACAGTGATTCGCTTAACAACTATGGCAGAAAAGGTCATAAACCTGGCCACAATTCATTTATCAGCTGGCTTGCTTTAACAACAGAAATTCTGGTTTCCATTGTGATTGTAAGTCGAGGACTATCTGCAATTAGCTGTTTGATGTCATTACTTTTTGCATATTTGTTTAAATTGTCTTATTTTTAATCCTGTTTTTTAAAAATATTCAGTTTCAGTTTATTCATATTTATACCCCGCACCCATCTCCCCGAAGGGACTCGGAGCAGTATTAAAATATTAATACAGCTTGTATCATTATAGATGAGTATAATGCTAGACCTTGGTGTGTCCAATCTTGGCAATCTTAACAACTTTAAGACCTATGATTGGCTGAGGAATTCTGGGAGTTGAAGTCCACAAGTCTTAAAGTTGCCAAGGTTCAGGAACCCCCCTGTTACAGACAATACATGGTTTTACAAGTGAGAAGCCTCCAGGGGAGTGTCTGTTAAATTAATTAATTCTTTCTTTACTTTGAGTAAATTTAAGTTTAAGAAGAAATGAATTTGATTCTTGGGTTTAAAAATGAGTTCTTGGTATTAGATTCATTCCCATACATAGCAGCAAAGTAAGAGCTATTTGGTGTAAAGGTAGTAATTCCATCTTTATGATAGCAGACTCCAAAATTTTCCCCTGGCATCATTGGGAAACTTTGTATATTCATTTTAATGATAGATATCCTTGAGTCCAGTTGGTTTTTAATCACTTGAAAGAGAAAAATGTATCAAATTATTAGGCATCAGAGAGTAAATGTTTCACAAAAAAGGGAATAGAATTTTGTGCATGTGACACCTGGATTAAGATACCTGTACATTTTATCCTATACTCTCAGTGGTAAACCAGACTTCAGATATAGAAACTCAGATCTTTCAGATTTCTTAACATTATGTTTGGGCATTTATATTTGCATTTAGCTAATTTATATTCTTGGTTATATTGATTTTAGCAGTATATATTGGAATAAAATACATTGGACATTTGGTCTTTCTGTTTATATAATCTCTGAATATTTGTCTTTAGACATTTTGTATAGTATTAATTTGCAGAGTAATTTTCATACTGTTGTCAGTTTGCTATTTAGGGGATTTATTTGGGAGATTGTTGAATTTTTTATTAAAATTTAAACTTCAACTTCAAGGGCATTTTAATGTTTAGCAATTGTTCATAATGCAGTAACTAACCACATGTGTGTGACAAATATACTGCAAAGGATTCACGTATGGTGATCATAATTTAGACATGAGTAGGCAGACCTGAAAACTGAACATGGTCTGAAAGATTTTGAGAGTTTGTTCTGTGAATATTTAAAGTATTTTGGGGCATCCTGAGGTTTCAGAATGAAGAATGCGTAGATTGCTGCTCAAGAAACACAAGCTCCAAACCTCTTTCTACTGGGAAAGTTGTTAAATGTGGTTTTGGATGCTGGCCAATGCCACAAACTGTAAGTGTATGCCAGCATTGCAGTGATACTGTATCTCTCTTGGGTTGCTAAAAGATATAGAGAAATAATTATCAAGGATTAGTGTTCAGCAAAATGTAGAATGATAAACTTGGAATTTACAAATTTTAGGAAAACATATTGGGCTTTGCGTAGGTTAAAAGATTTTCTAGAAACTTAATTCAAACTTTTGGTTATGCAGATCCATATGTCTTTTCAGCTGCACAGATCTTTTGGAGAATGATTTTTTTTCTTTCAACAGCTGTCTTCAGATACAGTGCTGTGTATAAACTTTTTTTTCACTTTAGTTTGTACACATGTAGCAAGTAAACAAGTGAACTATGTGCTTTGAGAACCAGGTTGCAATGCTTGCATGTTCTTTGGAAGTAAAGCTCCTTAAAAAAAATGGCATCTAAATAAATTTGAATAAAATTGTTAAGTACTGAGAAATCTATGAAACAAATGTTTCCCTTTCAGATGGAATGTCTGCATTGTACAGTGGGCAGAATAATAAATCATAATTTGGGAACTGAACAACACCTTTAGCAGTTCAAGTAACTGAAAGCAATAAAATTGAGAGTTGATGTAGGGAGGAGGAGCAGTGGTGCATTCCAGCCAGTACCAGTAGTAGCTGGGAGCAGCTGCCACCGTACCAGTATAGTGGCTCATTTGGCCCACCTGCCCGCCCGTGTTCTATACCTGTTTTTAAAGCCACCGATCAATTGTGCCTGTGTGCACAGCATGTGGTGCCTGCCCAACCACTCACAAGCAGCTGGGTATTGCAGGTGTGGAATATGCATGCATGTGCAGTGCACGTGCACAAACAGGATAGCTGGCCCCATAAGCAGCGTACTGGTAGTGATAAAGGTTGGATAAAACCCCAAGTACAGAAGAAAGAAGAAAAAGAAATGGAAACTGTCCCAGATGAGTATAGGCATGGTCAGGGAATATCTCACAGATATTATTGTCTGTGAAGATTTACAGTACAAGTTCCTAGATCTCCAACACAGAATACTATGGAAGACTCACTTCTTCCATCAGTGCGGCCTGGCATAACCTATCACTCCTAGCCTGTAGAAATAAAATGTTTATTGGGATTTTAATGGGATAAAGTTTTTATGGTTTTAATGATCTGAAATTTTAGCACAGGGGTAGTTTAAGTCGGTTTTAATATTTTGTATATTGCTGTATGTATAT
>JAPKID020006371.1:0-10688 GCA_026931265.2 Tropidonophis doriae | reverse complement strand
GTTAGTGAGAATTAAGTCCAATATGGCTGATCCCCTTGTTCCCTTCTCTACCTTTTGGGAAACAAAGTTGTCTGCTATATTTGTTGTTATATAAAACTGATAGCATGATGATTAGCCTGTTCTTTTACTTGTGGCTATAGAGACTAGAATGGAAAGGCAGGAAATAATATTAAGGAAACTATCAGTAGGCTTTCCCACATTTGATCAGTGTGCTGTAGAAAAAAAAATAAAGCCCAGTTTTACTTTAGACATCTCATTCTGTTTTGTATAATTTAATTTTTCTAATCTAGAAAGCTACTTTATAATTCATCATATTGTTGTTTGCATGCCATAAATCAAGACATATAATCCATGCACTAGATTAACATTCATCAGACAAATTCCTGATTATTACTTTAAAACTTTATGTGACTTGGATCTGGGATACCTGAGAAAAGGCTTTCTGTACATAGTAATCTCACCCACATACTCATCAGAAGAATATCTTCTGTCCCTGCTTATTCAACTTCTGCCCCTGTTAACTAGCCCTTTTTTATGTTTTCTGTATTTTTACATGCCACCTAACAATTAGCAACTCTGAACAGTTCAAAGATAAAATGTACATCTTTAAAGATATTATTTTAATTATTTATCCTAATTTTTGGAATACATTTTGTCTAATTTTTGTCTATTTTTTATAATTAATTCTCATTAATACTATAAATAAATTATAGTAATTTAAAATTACTACAAGCATATTTTACAAAATGAAATAAAAATATTGTAACAGTAGATTCTATTTAGGAATTTGAAGAATCTTCCATTCCTTTGGCTACACCTGGCTCAGTAACTTGGTTCTTATTCTGTCTGATCAAGGCAACCTACACTTGCTTTTGCATTGACAAAAGGAATAATTTAGTTCCCTTACTGACATTATTCATCTATGCTATTCATCCTCCCATTTCACTCCTCTATTTTCCATCACACTAATTATGCAGCAGCTCACATATTTTAGACAAGATTAACCAACACTGAAGTGATGTAAATTTATCTTTCCATAATCCATCCTAAATTTGGAGCGAAGTCAATTTATAGAGATGATAAATGAGTTTGTTACTTCAAATGTCTCTGGCCCAGCTGTTTGTGAATGTTTCAAGCTGATAACTATGCTCTATGAGGGCTGATTATATGCTCAACTGGCAATGGGTTAAAAAATGTTTTGAGTAGATACTTTCCAGGTATTTTTTTTTCTTTCTTTCCAGATTTCCAGGTACACTATTATATTCAGATTTTTTATTTATTTAAAAACTATTCTATGCCTACTTTTAGGGGGAAATCATTGCAACTTCTATTGTGTGAATTTTCCTTTCTGTTTCCAGCCAAAATAGATATTAGGTTTCCAATTCAGAACATTTTTTTTTCACATGGTATTTGTGCCACTCCCAGATTGGCTGTAGACCCCCTTGAACTCTCACTGTTCTCTCCATCAATGACTGAACCAATTCATTTCTGGCTCATCTAGAACAGAAGAGTAACTGTTCTGCAGCTAGTCTCCAAACAAAAATGCTGGGGCTTTACAAAATAAGTGAATCCCTTTGGCTACAATTATTACCTCTTCATCATCTTCTTGCAGAGATAGTTTGACTATTTCTTCTAAACTAAACAGGAGGATATTTTGGCAGTCCAATATCTTTCCCTAAATGCTCAAAGAATTGTTTTGTTGTTTGTTTTTGAGAGGGCTAAATGCCCTACATGAAATCTTTGTTTTTGCATGGATAGCAATGCAGTATTGTTTGGCTGCTGTGTTTTGCATTCCCTGATTGTTAATCAGTTCATGTAGCATAGTGAACATTTTGAGACCAGCTGCAGTGAGGTTTTCAGTGTCTAATGAATGAAAATAGTTCTGCTGTAGAAATACAAAGAACTCTAAAACCATAAATACCACTGCTAAAACATGCATATTGAGAGCCTCTCTATGCTATCTCTTACTAATGCATTGTTCCTAAGCATTCAAAAGTCCTTTCATTCCTTTATGCAACCTTTTCCACTCTAACTCCAGCATTTTATGTTCAATTTCTTTTCATCTCACTTGCCAATTTTGGTTTTCTGTTTCAGGGCTTTGCTTCTCCTTATCTTATTATACCATCTTCAGTGGTTCCCTAATTGACTAGCTGTTATTCTTGTCTCTCCATCTAGCCCTGGCCTCAGTAGTGAAAATGGGGTTCCAATCAGCCAATAGGAAAATGTAGAAAATTTATCTTATGCACCAAGCAAGATTTCAGATAACAAAAGCAGAGATTAGCTGGAAGCAAGGCTTTTAACTAAGACAAACTATTTGTTTATTTAATTTTACATCCCACCCAACTCTCAGCAACTCTCAACAGTTCATACATAAAAAGAAAAAAATATACAAAACTGAACAAAAATAAAGAAAATTTCGAGAGTGGCAAAAACAATAGACAGGAAGTTTGGAGTAAATAGTTCATATAAGTGCAAATAAACAAAGCTAATGTGGCAAGTAAGGGATGTGGTGGTTCAGTGGATAAGACGCTGAACTTGTCCATCAGAAAGGTCGGGAGTTTGGTGGTTTGAATCCCTAGTGCCACGTAATGGAGTGAGCTCCCGTTACCTGTCCCAATTCTTCTTCTGCCAACCTAGCAGTTCAAAAGCATGTAAAATGCAAGTAGAAAAATAGGAACTACCTTTGGTGGGAAGGTAACAATGTTCCGTGTGCCTTCTGCATTTAGTCATGCTGACAACATGACCACAGAGATGTCTTCGGACAGCACTGGCTCTAAGGCTTTGAAATGGAGATTAGCACTGCCCCCTAGAGTCAGGAACAACTAGCACATACACTATATTGCCAAAAGTATTTGCTGATCCGTCTTTACTCGCATATGAACTTACAGTAAGTAAGTAAGTTACTACGGTTCAATATGACGTCGATCCACTGCACACTGTTCTTGAGCTAATCTCAAGGCCACATGAAGTTTGGAGGTCTGTAGTGATTGACTCTGCAGAACGTTGGTGACCTCTTTGCACTATGCACTGTAGCATCCTCTGACCCTGCTCCGTCAGTTTACATGGCCTACCACTTCGTGGCTGAGTTGCTGTCATTCCCAAACACTTCCACGTTCTTATATTACAGCTGATAGTTGACTATGGAATATTTAGGAATGAAGAAATTTCACGACTGGATTTGTTGCACAGGTGGCATCCTATCACAGTTCCACGCTGAGCTTCTGAGAATGACCCATTCTTTCACAAATGTTTATAACAACAGTCTGCCTGCCTAGGTACTTGATTTTATATACCTGTGGCCATGGAAGTGATTGGAACACCTGATTGGGTGGGTGAGCAAATACTTTTGGCAATACAGTGTAGGGGAACCTTTACCTTTAATGTGGCAATACTAGTTGATGATGTTGACACCTCTTATTCTCCCTGACTACTTTCTCTTTTCCATGCCATGAAAAGCACTTCAACAAAAGTATAAAGCTCCATCCATTTGTTATGCTTACTATCTAAGTATACTATGAACAGTAAAGATAAGAGATTCCCGTAGACTAGCTACCTCTGAAATGTTCTTAACTGCCCAGGTTTTTAAAAAAGAAAATAAAATAGTCAAAAGTATTACCAAACCACTTTTGTGCAAAAAGAAACTGCTTCAATTTTATGATCAGTCTGGTACAGGTGCATCTTATATTTCCTATATTAAAATTTAAAGAGGTTACTTTGCTAAATCTTTGTAAGATTTCTTGCTCTTTTATACTATACAAGTTTGATGAACAATATCTCAGAATTTGATTTTATTCAAAGTTGTGAAAAAGCTGGCTTGATTTTGGATTTCCATGTGATTTCTTTTTTAGAAAATAATACTTATCTATATTCTGATGAGTGCACACGTAAGAAAAAAAACCATACATATATTAATATGTGTGCAGTAACACAAACCAGAAATAGACTGATCTATCCATCCATATCATAGAACAGCAGATGCTATTCATATAAAACAGGAAGGAATTGTTACCCTCTTGCCCTGATTGTCAATTCCCTGAAGATATCTGACTTGCCATCATGGGAAATTATCTGTATATTTAAAGGCTTAAAACTACTAAAATGCAAATATTTATTAATATTCTATAACAAAAAGCTGGATTTCATGCTATGCAAAACAATCACTGATCATTGACAGGGAGATTGCAAGAATCTCTATGAATGCATGTTTAATTCATAGTCCTTTCTACTTAAGCAGTACACTAGTAAAGATTGAAATAATTAAGTCTGTTACTAACATTGTTTCTGTAAGATACCATGTGTTCTTGAATGATCTTTTCAACCCTAAACACTATATGACTGTTTCTGCCACAGGGGGCACTGGTGAATTTAATCAGTTCCGTCAACTCTTTGATATATTTTGCTAAAGTACATTCCTTCTGTTTTATGCTAGAAAAACCAATATTCCTTCTGGGACACTCAGAAAATATTCTTTGTATATCTTATTCCCAAACAATCATGCAGAATTTCAATATTTCAAAATGTTAGCATCAATAAGAAATTAAAGGAAATAGAATTAATAACTCTGGAACAATGACATTTTTGTTTTCCCTATTGTATTTTTAAAAAATTAAACCTAAATACTGATATAGATTTAATTGCTATTACAAAGGCTAGCATTAACTTTCGTTTTCTAAGGGAAAACCATACGTTACTGTGTTTCCCTGAAAATATGACAGGGTCTTACATTCTTTTGACCCACAAAATATAGCCTTGGGTTTATTAGAGGGGGAGAGCTTACTGTTTTGGGGTTGCCGGGTGGCTGCTCCACCTGCAGCTTCCATGACCCCAGCCTCACGTTCCCTTTGGCCAGCTCTCCTTGCAGGACTAGAGCACTGCCGCTGCTCCAAGTAAAACTTCTTTTTCGGCTTCCAAACTCTGGAACTCAGCTTCCGATTCTTTTAGCAGTGTGACTCTAGGAGTGTGTACTATGGTTATGGGAAGTCTTCGGGCAGTCTTCTGGCCAAAGGGAAGATGAGACTGGGAGACATGGAAGCTGGGGTGGAGCAGGCCCTCGCGCAACCCCCCTCTCCAGTCGGGCAGAGCTCCATGCATTGACCTAGGGGATATCCCAAATGTGCCAAGCTGTGGAAGCTGAGGGGCGGGCTGAGTGCCACATGGATTGGAACCTTAGGGATACTCCCTAGGTCAGTGAATGGTGCTCTGCCTGCCAGAGGGGGGGGGTTGTTTGGGAGGCTTATTTGTAGGGAGGGCATACATTTTTGCCCCCGAGGAAAAATGGGGCATGGCCTTATTAGCAGGACATGTCATCGTTTTGGGGAAACACAATATTAATCCATACTCTTGCCAAGTAAGATAGGGCAACTAGAACTAAAACTGAAACTCAGTCTCAGATTATTATATCAGATAATGGAAAGAGTTCTGTTCCTTTCTTCCAGGGGTGAAATGCTACCATTACTGACCTCTTTACACGAACCGGTAGTAAAAATGCTGCTGGTTTGCCTGAACTGGTAATAAAAAAGAATGAAACCGATTTGGGCAAACCAGTTTTTCCAACAATTAGCTGTGATACACGATTTATATTAGCTAGAAAGCAGTATTTTCTGCTTTCTAGCTAATCTAAATTGTATGGCACAGTGGATCCCACCCTCACTGTTTGCTTATGTTTGAGGTGTTCAGTAGCAGGCTCCACCCACCCACACATCATCTTGTCCGTTTTTGATGCTCTGCACATGCGTGAGAGGTCCTGTGCATGCATGGAGGTGGCGTGCGCAAATGCACCCACATACTCACATTGCTACCAAATCAATAGCAAAGCTAAGTGGATTTCACCCCTGCTTTCCTCTCCACTCAAACACACACAACAGCTGTTAGGATATTGCTCACATGTCTGCCAGAGAATAGTAACGCCTTTAGCTGATGTAGTAATTCTATGAAATTGCAGGTCAATGCAAAATAAATGATATTGCATCAGTATTGGGATTGCATATTGGCCTATGCAAAGCAAGCAAAATCTGGCTCAGCAACATTAAGGGTCTGATGATTGTGTGATCCATTTCAGTCCTGAAAGTCACAGGCAACATGCTTTGTTGATACAGCACGTGAAAATCTG
This sequence comes from Tropidonophis doriae, assembly GCA_026931265.2. NCBI lineage: Eukaryota > Metazoa > Chordata > Lepidosauria > Squamata > Natricidae > Tropidonophis > Tropidonophis doriae. Next base: position 4,579 of record JAPKID020006371.1, on the reverse strand, counting down.
CCTGGATGATCTGGCTTACTTTGAGGCAAGTGGCTTCTATGCTAAGATGAGAAGATTTTAACATTGGTAAAGCGGGGGGGCAGAGGCCTTTCGTGACTTACATGAGCTGGAGGTGGCCAAGAAAAACCTGAGCAAAGCTTTGGGCAAAAATGTGAAGCAGTAAGTGATCATCAGGTGCCTTTCTCCCCCCAACCCTCCGTCATTTCTTCCTTAAGCTGCTGACTGTATTTTTGCAGCAGAGGGCTACTATTTCCATAGCAGCCAGGGGATGGCATAATGGGGCCTGGTGGCGCGGGTGCTCTGCATGCACTCAGAGATGGCCTGCGCCCAGGGCAGTGGTGTGGAGCGTGGGCAGGAAGTGGTGGCCGGAGCGGGCTGGTGGGCAGGCGGAAGGGGAGAGCTGGTGAGGGAGGAGCGAGTGAGCAGCCAGGCAGGCAGCAGGCAGAGGAGGAGGAGGAGAGTGGTGGAGGAGGGACTGCAGCCAAAGCCCACGCAGCCTGAACTTTGCGATGCCGCTATGCGCTGAGAGCGGCCAGCATGGAGCCCCATTGCCGCCCACCCGCATGTCCCACCATGGGTGCCCGGGATGAGTCCCCGCCACCGCCTCCCCACCCAGCACCCATGGCACATCACGGCGGCAGCAGCAGCGCAAAGTTCAGGGCGGCACGGGCTCCAGCTGCAGCCCTGCTCACACAGCTCTCCTCCTTCTCCTCTGCCTGCTACCTGCCTGGCTTCTCACTCACTCCTCCCTCGCCGGCCCTCCCCTTTTGCCTGCCCGCCAGCCTGCTCCGGCTGTTGCTTTTTGCCTGCCCCCGCACTGCTTCCCTGGCCACAGGCCGCCTCTGAGTGCGTTAAGAGTGCCCATGCCCGCCTGGCCCCGTTCTGCCACCTCATTCAAAAATCGGGACAAATTGTTCAAAAGCGGGACTGTCCCGCCAAAAGCCCGCCAAAAGCGAGACGTCTGGTCACCTTATTCAATGCACAAGCAGGGCCTATGCAGAAGGGCAAAAAAAAGAAAAAAATGCTCAAAATGAATCAAGGTAACAGCTTCGATCTTGTAGGCAAAAAATGCCATATTCTTTTGCAGATCTGCTTCCTTCAGCTTCCTTCCTTACTGATGTTGTGTCTAACAAAAGGTAAATTTCCTCTGATCACTTCAAGCCTTCCAGCTCTTTCTGCTTCCATGCATCAGTAAGTTTCTCACACTTCCTTATGGCATTTACCTCTCAGGTTGTATTTCCCAGTTCATTATGTCCCATTCAATTATGGATTATATAATAATCATAAATGCTATCAGCCTTGACTCTATTATAGCATACACGAATGCATACAAATCCTGACTGTCATCACCTTAGTCAGAATTGCACACAGAAGATATCCACATCATTTGATCTATGCCCCAATTTGCTCTACTACATTGTCAGTTTTTCTTTAAACTCTTCCTCCTTAGCAATACCCCCTCTCCCATTTTAATGGACATTGTTATCCACACCATCAAAATAAATATCCCTGCTCACCTTCAGGAACAGCAGGAGATTAAATTTGCACAATGAGATTAATGCCCAGCTTGTTTCTCAAATATGGATTTGAGTTGGCAACTTTCCTTCACTAGTTTTCAAACCCTTTCAAGAAATCAAGGCAGGCGAGTCGTAGCTAAGTGAACTAAATGAAAAGTGTAAATGCCAGATCCATTCAACACTAATAAGGTCTGACAAGTGAACTAGCAACTGCTATTGTACTGAAAAACCATTGCCAGTGAACATCACAGCTGATAAACTAGCATGTTCCAAGGATTACCCCTGGGTGATCTCAAATCTCCTTATATTGTCCATTGCAATGCATCCAAAAATAACACAATACTATAATGCAATTGCATAAAAAGATTGTTACACCGTCAGGGGATCAGGCAGAGGAACAGTTTTTGGCCTTTGATTTCCAGAATTCCCTTCTAGCCTTTGTGGTCTACAACCAAACTGAAGTCAGCAATTTAATACAGAGTTTGACATAGAGCTTGAATGATAGAAAAGATCATGGCATTTCAGGGGGAGGGTTTCATGTCTGAAGGTTGCCATACCAGCACCTAGAAACTAGCATATTGGAAAGTGGAACTATATCTTTTTCTTTATGATCTAGTTTTTCCAGAAAAATCTGATTTAAACAGGTGACCTTCCATAACTGACATATACTTACTCCCTGCAGCCTACAGTGCTAAACTTAGTTTACGAGATGAATGCAAAATTGCTTTTATTTACATTTAACAAAAACAGAGCTTGCACTTTCCAAAGTAACATGCCAACCAGAATGCATTTTTCTACATTATTTTTAACAAGGTTTTCAACTGAGAGAGAGAGAAAGAAATGTCTATAAAAATGCAAAAAGAGGAAGATAGGGAAGAGAAGAGTTATAAAAAATGTTTCAAGCTCATGAGGAAATGGGATGAAATCCCATTTACTAATCTGTTAACCTGGCCTACTTTATAAATAAATTTTATGAGATTTATTCTAGGGCAGTCAAGTAGTAAGCCTGCCAGAGTCATATTTTTTGATTGGGTAGCCTTTTCAACCTGGTAAGTTGCAACTTTACCTTTGTTAGTTTATTCAATAAATAAATAAACAAATAAATAAGTTGTTTTTCATCTTTAGTTCTATATGGTATTGCTCACCCTTTTGGCCTTTAAGAAAATTTGGTTTTGCCTACCACTAGAGATGATTGACAGGCTTATTGTGCTGTCTGTCTCCTTGTTTCTGTTTTGTTTTCGTTTGGGGGGGGGTATTCTTTCCATAGGTTTAAAGTTTTAATGTACATAGTTTTAAAACTTCAGTTGCTTTTCTATTTATCGTTTAATATTCTGTAAGCTGTCCAAAGTCACCCTATCAGGGAGGTGGGTGGCATATAATTTAAATGATTAATCAATTAAATATTCATTTGTATTTAAGAGCTTTTTGGCATCTGAGGATTTGAGAAGAGTTTAGAGAGTAAAACCAGAATTTTGAAGATTCCTTTTTCCTATGCATATGTAAGGTGATTTTTAAAAAAACCTGAAATACCTAAACATCCAGACAAAACTGGCAATGCAATAAAACAGGCAAAAAAAATTTATGAAAAATCATGTGAGGCAACTTTGTGCCATGGGACATTAGGAAACCACTTTAATAAGTAAGCATTAGAAAACTAAATGATCTCTCTGATGGAGACAATTTTTTATATCTGGATCCTTGTAATGCAAGATAGATGGCAACATGACCCAGGAGATTCCTTCTACCTCAATACATCTGACAGACTCAAAAGGTCAAACTGACACTTAACTTAACAATCTGAATGAAGTTTTTTTTTTTTACTCCAGCAGAGGTGACCTTTATTGTTGGAAACTCAATAGATTTTGAGAAATTGTTGCTTCTGCATAAGTGATGGATGCAGAGTCAGCATTCTACACAGTATATCTTTCAGCAAGTTTACTATGCAATAAAAACTTTACACCAAAATAACAACATGCTATGTAATTTATTATCAGACAATGTTTTCTCAAGCTCCCATCTCAAGAGTGTATCAAAGCTGTAGGTATAGCATCATAATTATCGGCATTGAAAATATGGATGGTCTCATACTTTATTGCTTTGTTTGTTTTTCACTTCTTCATGAATATAAGCTAATTAATCAATTAAATTGCTGCTTAGGTTATTGAAGAATGAGCAGCCATTTGACTGGGGTAGTCTAGGACAGGGGTTCCCACCTTTTTGGCACCAGGGATCAGTTTCATTTTAAAGAAAATTCTGCGGACCGGTGGGTATGGCTCGGCCAGCGTAGAAGGGGAGCGGGGGGACGGGGGAACAGGCGGCGCATGCACGCACGGGAGGTGAGTTGACTCACTCGCCTCTCTCGGCCCCCAACAGCGCTAGCGGCCGTGCCTGCACTCTCCCGCCCTTGTTGCTCACTCAGCCCAGGGGGCTGCTCCCTCCTCTCTCCTCCTCCTCTCCGGCCCTGCGGCCCAGTTCCTATCAAGCTACGGACCGGCACCAGTCCACGAACTGGGGGTTGGGGACCCCTGGTCTAGGACATATATTGATGTATGGATGCATCTAGATTGAAATTATGAATTTAGACTGGAATCTGTTCAAAAATTGGCATAGCTTCAATATTCTTCTATTACAGCCATTCTCAAGATTATTGAAATTAGTGATGTCAAAGACAATCTGCATAGATTTGTATTCATATATTAGAATTTGAATAAATAGTCAACAAAAATCTAGTTCTGTGGCTAGATTAGGTAGATAGATTAGGTAACAAGAGCATCACTGGTTAGAAGTCATTTGTAGACAAAGATTGCCATCTTCTGGACATTCACATAACTTCATTCAGCCCTAATATCTGGCTGGGGGCTCAGGTCGTTCTACAATTCCACCCTAAAACCAGGCAGTAAAAAAAACATTAACACAAACACACACGATTCCCCCCATCCAAGCAGAACTGCTATTGGACATTTGAGGCAGCCACTGATTTACTGGGCATAATGAAAGATTCCTAGAAAAGAAATCATTCTAGAGTGTTATGTACAAGTGATAGAACATCCAACATGGAGAAG
>JAPKID020006370.1:0-10688 GCA_026931265.2 Tropidonophis doriae | reverse complement strand
AGTTTATATCTATTGTTTGCCTATGTATTATTGTGGTCAAAGTATTGGCAAATTAAAAAAAATATTTTTATTTTGCCACAGGCTGCTCTATTTTTAGTCCACAAAATAGATGCAATCAACTAGGAAGAGGGAAAAAAAATCTAAATAAATGTAATGATAGTTCTACAGAAAATTTATTCTTGTTCTATGCAAAGTAATCCACACATAAACCATTGAAAATGCATGCAATAAAATTCTGAAATGGTTTTGATTCCATGGCAAATGCATGTCATATTATCGAGAGTTTCAATGAAGCATAAATTTAAAATGGATTTCTAACAATTTCCCTTGATATGATATTTAATCATGATTGCAGTGTTCTTACCAAGTACTATCAACATATTTTGGCTTTGGTATTTGCTGTGAAGGAGATCAATGAAACCCCTCATATCTTACCAAACATTACCCTAGGATGCAGAATGTATGATAACTATGCTGGAAGATATTCTTCGTATGCCACTATAAAACTTTTCTCCAGACAGAATAAATTTATCCCCAATTATAAATGTGAAATCCAGAACAAACTCATTTCAGTCATTGGAGCACTTTATTCTGGAATCTCTTTCACAATGGCACGTATTTTGAGCATCTACAAAGTTCCACAGGTGGGAGTTAAGAAATGTAATATCTGGTCTATAATTTCCTGAGTTTTGTAGACTTTGATGGATTAATTTTTTATTGAACACATAAAATAATGTGAACTTATTATAATAATAAATATATGGTATTTTGGAATTTAACAAAGTGGTAAAAAGCCATTTTGATCAGGTTAAAGAGAATGTGAAGGATACAAGTGCTAGAAGTATGAAGTATGCAAAGTATACAAGTATTAATTCCCCACATAGCTCATAGTTCTCATACAGATCATCATCATCATAAGAAAGAGGGTTTCTAAGGCATAACCTCTATTAAAGTTGTAACAAAAGTGACATATGTTAAGTCCTTGCTCATTACATTTCTGCCCTTTCTTCCTTGATGCATTAATATTAAATAAAAGAAAAATAATCAAGGATTTTCCTGAATGATTGTTATGGCCCATCAAGTCAATCCTGATTTCCAGTAATTGACATTTGTGGACTGATTGATAAGAAACTATGTCTTTAGCTTAAAATTAAGTTAAAAACCTGATTAATTTTAAGCCCAGTATTAAATGGACATATTGGGTCATTTCACAGAAGGCACAGCTCTCTTGTAGGTATCAAGATATCTACAAACAATTTAAATAAATTAAATTCCAATAGATAAGCTCAATGAAACATTGTAAGTATAGTGGCATAGTCTTGGACTGAAACAGTCTTAAGCACTGAAACTAATTTACCAGTCAACTGATAAACCTTCTTTAATATTTCTTGTTCTGGGTAAATAATGGAAAAATGTTTTGTATGAGTAAGTGCCTTGATCTCCACCAGAAAAATTGGGAAAGGAAACTATATAATATATGCATAAATAAATAAATGAAAGGAATCAATTAAAAGTGGGAGTTATCTTACATCAAATAACACTACCTAACTTGTGAAAACAAGGGAAATGACCCCTGCTTCTCATTTCAGTATTTTCTTCCTTCTCATTTGAGTATAACTATATTATAGCTAATGGAATGCAATCTATAATATATAGATTCTATATATCTATAATGGAATGCAATCTATAAATATTTAGGAGAAAGAAAAAGACAAATAAATATGTCCTTCATCAAGCAAGGTGGAACACAAAGCTTATACCATAGATGGAAAAGCTTGACATCTCCCAACATACTGATGTAGCATATTGCAACAATACAATTATCAAGATAAATGAGGGAACAGATGTAGCCAATATATATTTCTGCATAATAATTCTGTAATATTCTTTTAACACATGGTTCACTCCACATCCAAAGATCAAAAGTGGAAATTGAATTTTATGTCACAGTGTCACAATGCAAGTGTTGTGTTTTGTCCCTTCTTCAAACCCATTGATAACCATGATTTAAATGAAAATATGTAATTGTGATTCTTCTCCAAATCTTTCAACTCTCCTTTCTACAGATCACATATGGTTCTCCTCTACATAAGAATGATAGCTCTGAAGGACATCCTTTCTATCAAATGGCCCCAAATGAATCCTACCAATACAGGGCAATTGTGCAGCTTCTTTTGCATTTCAGATGGACATGGATTGGAATCATATTTAAAGATGAAGATGGAGAAAGATTTGGACGTACTATTTCCTCCATGTTTTCTCTTCACAGAATTTGTGTTGCTTTCTTGAAAAGACTTAAGCCATTTTATCTAGGTACTGTTTTTGATGACCTGGATTGGCTAATGGAAATGTACCTTTTCTTTATGAGAAGTAATGCCAAAGTTGTGATAATTTATGAAAGAAATATAGTGATTTTGAGAACATTACTCTATCTACCAGAAATGGAATTTGTGCCTAAGGAACCAAAAGGAAAAGTGTGGATCATGGTGGCTCAGACTGATCTTGTATCATATTTCTATCAAAAGAAATGGGATATCCAAGTCCTTCATGGTGCTCTGTCCCTCACAGTTCATTCAAATGAAGTTCCAGGTTTCCAACAGTTTCTTCAGACTGTAAACCCTTTCTTATCTAAAAATGATGGCTATCTCAAAGATGTGTGGATACATGCATTTGACTGTGTATTTCCCAAACTTCTAACCAAGGAACTTGATGGCATCTGTACTGGGCAAGAAAAACTGGAGACACTTCCTGGAGCTTTTTTTGAAATGAGTATGAGTAGCCATAGTTACAGTGTATATAATTCAATCCATGCAATAGCACGTTCTATACAGGCCATATGGTCATCTTCCTTCAGACGGAGAGGGAATGCAATCAAACACACATTTCTTCAAGATCTGCAGCCATGGCAGGCAATGAAGCATGTTTCTCATTTATTATGTTATTAATTAGTGTTTCTGCAATTATTGCATTTTTATCATCTGTAAGATTTTGGGGTCTACCCTTATACATAAGGAATCTGAAATATGATTTCTACCTCATTGTTAGAATAACAGCAACAATAACTATTATTGTTTAGCACCAGCACCAACAGTAATAGTTATATTAATTCTCTTTCAGATCCAGTTTGGTGTAATAGTTAAAACAACAGTCTGGCAATCAGGAAAATGTAAAATCATTCTTGCCTTAGCCATGAGGTAGTTGGGTAAGATTCAACTAGTCATTCTCTCTTAGTCCTAAGAATAAGACAAGGCCATTACCAGAAGTAAACACCAATTCCAATGTACTTTAATATAAACTGAGTTTAGTGAACATAATGAATTCTTCCTAGAGAGAATTGATCTGGTTTGGTAATTTTAGTACCCTCTCCTTATATGATGTTTGAAATCCTTTTTTAGAACACAATCTGATAAATTTTTCTAGTTCCCATTTTAAAGCATTCTTGTTTTCTGACCTAAACTGAAGTTTCTATTTAATATTTGCATTTCTTTTGTCTGTTTGGGAGGGTGCTGGAAGGGCAACATGAAATGGGTATTCAACAGCTTAACTACAATCAGATCTGACTGAGGTAAGCATCATCAAATAGAGTTTTATTATTACCTTTCATATATTTTTCCTATTTTAATTTCAATAGACCTTTATTGTATCCTCTTGAACCTCTGTACAGGCAAGTTCAGATGAATGAACAAAGAATCATAGGTGCTGAGACCCCCAACACCTTTTCAGAAACTCTTGTGTTCTCCTTTGTCATGCAGCTGCATTCCTTCTTAAAAAGAATCACATTTAACAACAGTGCAGAAGATCAGGTTTCCTTTGATCAGAATAGAGAATTGATAACTGGACTTGATATTGTAAACTGGATCACATTTCCAAACCAATCCATTCATAAAATCAAAGTTGGGAAACTAGAGCCTTGGGATTCTTCTAGCAAAGTGTTTAGCATCCATGAAGATGCCATTACATGGCCAAGCAGCTTTAACCAGGTAAGTGTTCATATTTTTATACTAATTTTAAATTATTATTATTTCTATCAGCATGTATGTAACTATGTGAATTTCTCTCCCTCTCTCCCTCAGAAACATACATAAACTGATGAATTTAATTTTTTAATATTTTTTTATTTTTATTTTTTAAAAATGCATCTCAACTAATATAGAAATTGCTATTAAATAGTCAAGTGTGCTGGAGGAAAAGAAATAGCCCAATGGAACAAAATGATTTGTTTATCAGATATTTTGTAAATCTAGAATTATATTATGAATTAATACAAAAATACAATTTGTTTTAGTTCAGGAACCAAGGAATGGAATTTCCCTCTGAATAAACTGGAACACAATTCCTTTTAGTTTCAAATTGTTAGATTTTTTTTCTTTTTCCTTGAAGATCAATTTTATTTTATACTTTACTCAACACCATGTTATTGCAATTGAATGTAGTTAGATAATTAAAATAAGAACTCTAGGGAGTACTAGAATTTTCAAATTATAGTGAATAGCTAGCTAAGAAATGGAAACAAATTACTGCAATAAGAGCAGAGATGAGACCCAGTTTGGTGTACTGGTTACAGTCGGAAGACTAAGAACTAGGAGACTTTGGTAGATGTCTTGGGAACGAAGTTTGTCTGTCTTAGGAACAAAGTTTGTTGGTGATCTTTGGTCAGTCATTTTCTCTCAGCTCTAAAAAGAAGGTAATGGCAAACCATTATTGAAAGCTTCCAAGAAAACATCAGAAGCTAGCCTGAGAATTGGGCAAAACTAACCAGAAGGGACAAAAAAAGAAAGAAAAAAAAGACAATAAAAAAGCAACACCCCAAAATATTAAGTTATACAGTTCTAAATATATATCTGAATGGAATTTCACCATGTCACAAAAATACTATCCATAAAGCTATGCAAAATTGTGCATAATGTTATATTATGTGCAAACTATCTTTTTTTAAAAAGGGGGAAGGACAAAGGTTTTTAAAAAGCCTTAAAATGTGAGGGCTATAGTCTGAGAATAAGAGGCACTATTCAGCAGGTTCTGATCAGTTCTGAGAACCAATAGTGGAAATTTTGAGTAGTTCGGAGAAAGAGCGTTGGTACTGACCTGATACACCTCTTCTAATAAGGGGGGGAGATAGCATCCATGTATGGGTTCAACCTATCCACACTCTGATTGGACTGAGTCATAAATAAATAAATAATTAGCCGGGTATATAACCCCCCCAAGGAGCTCCCATACCCAGTTTACTATGAAGAAAAAGAACACAGAGCCACGGTAGAAAACCTACTCCCTTAGAGCCAAACAACATATGGATACAGAACAGCAAGACCTGATCGAGAACAACAAGGCCGGGCCAGATGCTATCTCCCCCCTTATTAGAAGAGGCGTATCAGGTAAATACCAACGCTCTTTCTCAATAAGGGTGGAGATAGCATCCATGTATGGGACATACCCAAGCCCGCGAATAGCGCCCCCACTAGGGAGGGTCGAGATCAGACCTATGAATGGGAAAGAGAACAAGCAGTCTGCAAAACACGCTGAACGAAGTCGGCCTCGGTAGAAGCAAAACGTCCAGCTTATAATGCCGGATGAACGGGGAAAGAGAAGTCCACGCCGCATCCCTGCAGATCTCCTCCAAGGATGCCTGAGTAGCCCATGCAGAGGACGTCGCTGCACTACGCGTAGAATGGGCGGTGACCCCTTGCAGGACCTCCTCATCGGAGGCAGCGTAAGCCTTCTCAACACACCAGCGCACTCATCTGCCTACGCAGAAGACCGAAACCTTTTTGCCTAGAGAGCCCGGTAAAAAAGAGATAAACAAAGACTCCGACCGGCGAATGGCCGCCGTACGCTCCAAGTAAATCTGTAAGGCCCTCCGGACATCCAGCAAACACTCCACAGCACCAGAAGCTTGTGGTGGATCAATGCCGAAGGCAGGGAGAACCACCTCCTGGGCACAATGAAACCAGGATCCTACTTTGGGAACAAAGGCCGGATGGAGGCGTGGAACCACCCTGTTGGGATAAAAACGACACAGGTCCTCCCTGACTGACAGTGCCTGCAGTTCTGAAATCCGTCTTGCGGATGTGATGGCGACCAGGAAGACCACCTTCCACGTTAGGAACTGCCAGGAAACGTCCTCCAACGGCTCAAAAGGTGGCCTGGACAGAGCACCCAGAACCTTAGTCAGGTCCCAGGGAGGGTACCTGTGCACTGGGGGAGGCCGCAAATTTGTCGCGCCCTTCAGGAACCTCCATACAGTGGGATGCTGGGAAAGGGAAGTCCCCACACCCACTGTGAGAACCAATCCCAGGGCAGCTACCTATCTCTTTGATGGTATTGGGCAAAAGCCCTTTGTCCAGACCATCCTGCAGAAAATCCAGGACCTGGGGAACAGATGCGACCTCGGGGACCACCTGGGCCTTAGCGCACCAGGTGCAAAATATCTTCCATGTGGCATTATAGATGCTTGTAGTGGAAGCCCTCCTGGAGGCCTGTATAGTCGTAATCACCCTGTCTGAAAAGGCGCCATCAAAACCAGGGCCTCCTCGGCCAATACGGTGCCACCACGATCACCTGTGCATGCAAGCAGACTATCCGGCGGATGACCCTAGGCAGAAAAGAGGTAGGGGGAAAGCATACAAAAGACCGTCAGGCCAAGGAGTCCTAAGGGCATCCAACCCCTCAGGGCCAGCCAACTGGAATCTGGAGAAAAACCTCGGAAGCTGCGCATTCTCCAGAGAGGCGAACAGGTCCACAAGGGGCGTGCCGAACCGATGACAGATCTCCTGGAAAACAGAGGGATGCAAACACCATTCAGCATGGTCAATCTGGACCCTACTAAGCCAGTCCGCCCTAGTGTTATCCATCCCGGAGATATGGTCAGACATAATGGACTGCAAATTATCCTCTGCCCAGGAGACTAAAGTTCCGCCTCTGCCATAAGATCCCTGGATCTGGTGCCCCCCTGGTGGTTGACGTGGGCCTTGGCCGTGATGTTGTTGGTCAAAACCAAGACGTGGTAGCCTGAAATGACGTCAGCAAACTCCAGGAGGCTTAACCTGATAGCCTGCAGTTCCAACAGATTAATAGGGAGAACAGCCTCCTCCTGGGACCACAGTCCCTGGGTCACCCTGTCCCCCGTATGGGCTCCCCAACCCATCAGGCTGGCGTCTGTGGTAATGGTTACCCGGTCAGTGACCCAGAACTGACAACCCCGCCAAGCCAATGACCTCCTGACAACCGGGGACAAGGACACCTGCATACAGGAATGAGCAACTTTCCTCCTCTGAAACGGGAGTAGGAACCACTGGAGGTCCCTGGAATGCAGCCGAGCCCATGGGACGATGGAGATGGCAGAGATCATCTTACCCAGCAGCTGCAACAAAGTGGCCAATGTAGGTCTGGGCTCAGACTCGACCAGCCTTACCAACTGGACAATGCTGCTAGCCCGTTCCTCAGAGAGAAAAACCTGACCGGCCACCGAGTCAATCCAGGCCCCCAGATGCAGTATCTTGGTAGAAGGAAGGAAGTTCCTCTTGGCGTGGTTAATGGAGAATCCATGCACTTCCAGAACATCCACCATGATGGCCAGGTCATGCAAGGCAGCCTCCCGGGAGGCTGATTGTATCAAAATGTCATCCAGGTATAGTACCCGGACTGGGACCGCGTGAAGGTGGGCAGCTAAGGCCACCATGACCTTAGTTAAGACAAGAGACACAGACGAAAGGCCAAATGGCAATGCCGTATATTGATAATGATTTGAACCAAAACAAAAGCATAAATATTGCTGATGGTCAGGCAAAAAAGGCACATGCAAATAGGCATCCCTTAAGTCAACAGAACAGAGGAAATCCCCAACACGAACCCCTTCCAGTATGGAAAACAGAGAGTGCATTTTAAAGCCCTTATATCTAACATAAAAATTCAACCATTTGAGATTAAGGATAGCCCGCCAACCTCCGGAGGGCTTGGGGATAACAAATAAGTGGGAGTAGAAACCTAGGCCAACTTGCCCAGGAGGAACTGGGCAAACAGCCCCAATGTCCAGGAGGTGCTGAATGGCTATAACCATCAAGCTCCTCCTGTTGGGGTCCCTTGGCATGTGGCAGGAGATGAAAGAGGGAGGAGGGGGGTGACAAAGTCCAGGGTCAGGCCGTCCCTGACCGTGGCCAACACCCAGGCATCAGAGGTTTGTAGCCTCCCACTGGGCAGCAAACAGGCGAAGCCTGCCCCCGATGGGAGGCACCCCCTGAGACCACTCAGGACCTACGGAAGGGACGGCCTCTGCCTCCCCGAAAGGGCTGCCTAGAACCTCCACCCCTCTGCTGTTGAGGGCAATATTGTTGGTTCTGGCCCTGGGGACGAAACCCTTGGGATTGGTAGTTGGGGCGGAAAGAGCCCCCATAATCCTGGTCCCTGTTACGGTGAGAATAAGGTGCAGGCCGAGAGGCGGCACACCTTGGGTTAGCGGGTAGAGTTTTCTTTCTATCCTTATCCTCTACTAGGAGGGGATTAAGGACATCACCGAAAAGTTTTTCGCCGGTGTAGGGGGCTGAGGTCAGCTTCCATTTATGTTTTAGTTCGGCCTGCCACTGGCGGAGCCACAGCAGACGTCAGGAGGCCACCGAAGAGGCTAAGGCCTGTGAGGCAAAGCGGGCGGCACTCAGGGTAGCGTCCGCGGAGAACTGTACAGCCGCCACAACCTTATTCAAGTCCTGGTGGTCATGGGTGTCTGCCACTGGGATCCGTTCTTGGAGCTGTTGCAGCCAATGCAGGCTCGACTGAGTAAAAAAGGAAGCCACTGTGGAAGCTTTCAGGGACCAGACAGAGGCCTGATGGACTTTGTGGAGCATCCTGTCGGCCTTCTGGTCCTCTGGTTTAAGGAGGTTTTCCTGACCCCCGGGAGGGTAGTGGCTGAGTACAGGGCTGCAATGGGGGTGTCCACCTCCGGCCAAGCCAGGGCCGTATCCAGCAGTGGCTCCAAATTAAAGAAACATCTCTCAATCACGGATGGCCCTGGTCCCGAAGTAGGGGTGGCCCATTGGCGCTGGATGGCATCAACGAACACTTGCGGAGTCGGGATGGCCTCCGTTTCCACTGTGGGCTCCTAGTACCAAGACCTGGGTGTCTGGGTGGCCGGGGTGGCGGGAGCCGGGGGCGGTTCAGAGCCAAAGCTGGAAGCCACCTTGCCTTTGGCCAGGAGGGGTGTGAACAGGGCCTGAGGGAAAAGGCCGGTGCTGGCGGGTTTTTCTGGCCCCTGCTCCTCATCACCAGAGAGCTCGGCCTCGCAAAACTCCCCCTCATCGGAGTCAGTGGCCGGGGTCGGGTCAGCCCCAGCAGGTGACAGGTGTGGCACAAGTTGGATCGCCTGTGGTTGCAGCGTGGGCAGGGGGCGGCCCCCTGTGGAGCCCTCTGGATGCGCTCCTGGATGCCCACCTCAATGCCTTGGCGGACCATGGCCACGATGTATTCCTGCATGGAGGCCAGAGGCGAAGGTGAGTCCGTCAGCGGGGGGGTGTCGGCCAGGCCGGAAGCAGGGTAGGGAAGCCGGAGCCCCAGGCGCCTTCTGGACGGAGCCCTGCAGCCGTCGGTGTAAAGGTGGCTTCAGGCATCCGGGACACAGGTTGGCCCATATTGTTAGTACCCCACAGGCCCGAGGTATCTATTGGAAGAATAGGGCTGAAAGGCCCAGCAGGCAGATCCAGATGGAGCAGGGCAGGCCCTGGTGGAGGAGGGGCCACTGTGCTTTGGGGCCCCAATAGAGGGTTAGCGGCCGTGGTTGAGTCACTCCCAGAGGGCCTCGCGGGTGTCCTGGTGGAGGAGGAGGAGGAGGGGAGGGCCTTGGTCTTACCACCTTTTGAAGCTGACTGCGCTGTGTCCTTAGAAGAGGACAATGGCTTAGACCGCGTTTGCAAGGCGGTCCTGTCTGCAGAAGCAGCTGGTGGGCTCCTGATGGAGGGCTGCTGTAGGGGCTGAGGTGTCCTTGGTAGGCCCAAATCTCGTGGAGGCCCTGCTGTCCACCATCTTGAATTGGTATTTCAGCCCTGCCTCCAAACCGGCCCCACTCATGAGAAGACAAAATGGCGGCCGCGCAGGTTTTGGCGGGCCCCAGGGTGGTTAAAATGGCGGCCGCGCTCCTGGGAGAAGCCTCTGATGCCTCTGGAAGCCTTTGCAATGTGAGGCAGTCCCTTGCCGAAATTGGGCCTCAGACCGGGCCGCGCTGTCAGTAGGAGTCGTCCGGAAAGCCCGCCGCTGCAAAGGGAGCCACCGAACAGCTGATTGAGCTCCGATCGGTCCGATAAGGGCCAGGAGCGACTGAGCATGTGCGGGAGGCTGCAGGGCCGAGAAGACAGGCGCGGAGGCGATGAAGGCCCAAAAATGCCGCAGAAGGCCTCACAGCAGCGCTGTGAACATGGCCAGCCTCCACAGGCCTGAAACTATCCACACACACACCGGCCTTACTTGACAGACCAGCAGCGGAACACTCCGTTCTCACCCCCTCCTGGAAGCGAAGCAAGAGGAGGCTAGAAGCCCCCAGGACTCAGGTAGGATGCAGAGGCAAGGCTTGAAGACAGTAGCCGCAGGCTTGAGCCCTTGGCTAAAGGACAGGGCCTGAGTCCAAGCTGGAGCTAATCTGATGCGTGCTACAAGATTGAGAATTAAATAGAAGTTAGAGATTGTTGCTCATTCTGGACCTTTTTGCT
>JAPKID020006369.1:0-10688 GCA_026931265.2 Tropidonophis doriae | reverse complement strand
CAATTTGTGTTGGCAGGAGGGCAGAGGTCGACCTCGAGACCCCTCACATGTGGGGTGCCTCAGGGGTCGGTCCTCTCAGCGCTCCTGTTCAACACATATATGAAGCCGCTGGGCAAGATCATTCGTGGCTTTGGGGTAGAGTATCACCTGTACGCTGATGATACACAGGTGTACGTATCTACCCCAAACCACCCCAACGATACTGTCGAAGTGATTTCCCGGTGTCTGGAGGCCGTGCGGGTCTGGATGGGAAGGAACAGACTCAAGCTCAACCCGTCCAAGACTGAGTGGCTGTGGTTTCCGGCGTCCTGGTACAACCAGTTGATTCCATCACTGGCCATAGGGGGCGAACACCTAGCCCCCGTGGATAGGGCATGCAACTTGGGCGTCCTCCTGGATACCAGGCTATTAAATGGAAGACCAAGTGACAGCCGTGACCAGGGGGGCATTCTACCAGGTTCGCCTGGTTCGCCAATTGCGTCCCTTATTGGACCGGGACGCCCTTCACACAGTCACTCATGCGCTTGTAACATCCCACCTAGACTACTGTAATGCTCTCTACATGGGGCTTACCTTGAGGTGCACCCGAAGACTATAGCTAGTCCAGAATGCGGCTGCGCGGCGAGTTTTGGGAGCCTCTAGGTTCTCCCACATAACACCGCTCCTGCACAAGCTGCACTGGCTGCCTGTGGCCTTTCGGGTGCGCTTCAAGGTGGTGATTACCATCTTTAAAGCGCTCCATGGCACAGGACCTAGTTATTTGCGGGATCACATCCTGTCTCATACATCCCTTCAGCCGATCCGCTCCCACAGAGAGGGACTTCTCCGGGTGCCGTCCACCAGGTAATGCCAATGGGCGACGCCCAGGGGAAGGGCCTTCTCTGTGGTGGGCCCAACCCTCTGGAACGACCTACCCCCCGAACTTAGAAGTACCACGGACCTCCGCTCCTTCCGACTTACCTCTTCCACCAGGCTGGCCTGGCCTAATCTATCCCACCTGGACTGTATTTAAACCAAATTGGCAATCGGGATTTTTAGGAATTAATTTTAGGGTTTTAAGGTTTTAAAATTTTAGTGCAGGGTTAACTATTTAATTCGGTTTTAAATATTTGTATTGTTTGCTTATATGGTTTTAATTTCCTGTGTACCGCCCCGGGTCCCTTCGGGGAGAGGGAGCGGTTTATAAATCTAATAAAATAATAAATAATAAATAAATCCCTGCTGCAGAAAAAAATAGTTATTTCTTCCTTTTTTTCAGTCTAAAGGCAAATGAAAATGTCTCAAAATTCTAAAGGGAAACTAATTCCAAAAATTACCACAAATTAATAATGTTTGAATTGAGCAGAAATATTTTAAGAGTGGAGGGAAGAGAAAATTACTGGATAAGAAGGTTAGAAGCCACAAAGCAGCTGTAACTGTCAAGAGAGTTCCACCAAAAACAACAAAACCAATGAACAGTCACAGGGGCAATATGCAATAGAGTCTCAGGAGAAATCCCCCTTGTTCCTCTTAAAATACCTTTCTTCCCAAATTGTATTTAAGCAATGCTATGGTGTTCTTTCCTCCATGCTCCATCTTTTGATAACATTTCTTCTGGGCAAGATAGTCATTCATAAAATTATTTAAAATAAGCTGAGGTGTTAGTAATCAAAAATAGTCTTGCCTCCTTAGAAGCTTTGAATTTAAATAATGTCACTTTGTCTCTTAGAACCATACTATGACTTTCAATTAGTATCAGTTAGTAATGATAACTGATCATTACTGAAACTTTGCCAACAATGCAAAGTTTCTTGGTGTATATTAGTTTGCAGTTAGTGTTTCAGACTTAATCCTATTTTTCTTCACATTCATATATATTGCAATAGGTTTTTGTAAATGGCACACCAGAAGCTCATGACTTTACAGATGTTGCTAAACTATAATTCCCAGCATCCTTTTCTATTAATCATATTGACCAGGTCTGCTGAGAATAGCTTAACAAAATCCACAGTCCCTATATAATTTTAATGTTGGTTCTCTCTAGGGCTTTTAGTTCTATTTCAATGTATCCTGAAATGATATTGCTTAATTATGATCCCATTTTCTGATGTTTAGCCTTATTTGGCATTGGCCCGGGCACCTGCAGCATGTCTGAATTTCAACTGCCTATTAATTCTGCTTCCTGTCTGTAGAAATCTGCTTTCCTTTCTCAGAGGCTCAAGTGCAGTAAGTATTTACTATTTTTAATGGAAACAATAATAATCATTGTAAGCAAACAAGGGTTGTCTTCTATTCTTTAATCTTGTAGATTACCATTGATACAAATGTTGTGATAGTAAATGAACTTTCTCTGAAGACGGTATTTTGACTTCTTTGAACAGTTAAAACATGAGACTATTCAGAGTTGAGTCATTCATTGAAAAGGACTCTTGTGCCCACCCAGTTACTGACTGAGTCAAACAGCATATAAACCAGGTGTCAGGGTTCCAGAAAACACCCCCAACTAAATAAAAGTTTGAGGCTTGTGTTTCCTCAAAGTTCCAATTTATTAGAGATGTCATGTTGACACATCTGGGAAAACCCGAATCTGGAAGCTTCCAAGTTTTTCCACTGAGTTGAAAGTTCAAGATCCTGCCCCAACACCCACAAGTTCATCACATGGTCTAATCTTTCACTGCCACAAAGACAGATTCCTCCCATCCAGCCAATTTTTGGGTATGTGTTTCAGCTTGCTTTGTTTGGGCTTGGCGACCTAGGGATCTCATGGCTGGCTTCTCAGTGGTTGGCTTTCAGTGGGGTTGAGCTCATGATCCAGGTTGACTATGGTGTTGTACCAATTCTGGATACATTCCAGCACCTGCTGGATGCCACACACCTTTCTGAGCTCAGGATCTAAGGCCTCCTTGAATGTGTGTACAAGGAGGTGCTCTGGCCAGTCTTGCAATTTTCCAGTCAGTCTCCAAAACTCCCAAACTAGCTCTTTCACTAGTCGACCAGCTTGTTTCAGCTCTTGGATTTGTGCTTCCGTCTCCACTTGATGGGCAACATTGTCAAATCTCATTTGCATCAGTTAGACAAATCTGTTGGTGGCCCATCAAGTGGAGGTGGAAGCACAGGAACTGCTTCACTGTGGAGCTCAGCTATCCCTTCCAATGCCTTCCCCTCGTTCATCTCATCCGATATGGCTGAAATCAAGTTCATCACGTGGTCCAATCTTTCACTGCCACAAAGACAGATTCCTCTCATCTAGATCCGGCCAGGTACAGAGATAAAAACAACATTGACTTTCTAACAATAATGTTATTATGGCTGCATATCACCCAACTCCATATAATCCCCCCATTTCCCACACTAGAAAGTGTGGCAGACCTGAAATCCAAAAAGAAATGATGGCTTGCAGGTCTGACACCAGGCTTTCCTTAAGCAATGTGATAAATCAACTATAAAGACATAAAGTTAAACCATAAATTGGTTTATTCATGCATGTTAATGGTTTGTTTTAGTCATGATTTTCTGAACAATTCATAAACAAACTAGTTTTAGACTTAAATATAAGCAGTATGATCAGACTTAAAAAACTATTGCTGATTTGGTTTTCTAACTTTTAAAAGTATTATTTCCTCATAGTTCATTGATTGCAAGGGAAAATCAGTATTCTCCAAGCTGGGCATCTCTAGAAGTGTTGACCTCAACTTCCAAAATTCTCAGAAGGATAACGCTGTCTGGTGAATTCTGTAAATTGAAGTCAATTTATCAGAAGAATGCCCAGGTCAGGGGATGCTGCAAAAAAATGCAGAAAGCAAACTAGAAATAAGCAGACAGCACAGACTGGTCCTAAATTAAAATTATCTTAAACCAAAACCAAGCATACAGCTCAATTGAATGTTGTCTTCCAACATTCAATGGGATAGCTATTGGAGAAGAAAGGTAAAGAGAAACGAGATGTACCAATCTTCTAATGTAATTAAATTAACATTTCACAAATTAGGATCTACACTGTCTAAATGAATTTCAAATTGGATGCCATATTTAACTATTTTGGAAAGAGATTGAAGAAACAAATGGATAAAATTGATAATTTTGTAAAACAACTGCTCTGGAGAAATAAACTAATGACAGAATGGGCATCTTAGGAAATAAATAGGGAATTGTGAATATAGAATTTTAAACAGGAATGGATAAATAAGTTCTGCTGGAGCTTAGAGAAAAAGAATTTATTTGAAATTTAGAGTCATTCCAGAAATTTTACTACAATGTTAAAAGAAAAATTGTTCAGGCTTTGGCAGATTTTTTAGATTGGATAGAGGATGAGATTGGAGAGGAGACTGATGAAGATCTCATGCCATCAAGACTAAAGACATTTGATTGTTAGACAAACAATGGAAAAATCATATGGTACTCTATTGCTATATATTATAATGGTGGTGAGTCTTTTATATGCCCAATGGTGGCATATAATACCTACAATGGAAGTATGATTAGTAAAATTGATGGTGTTAGTTGAGATGATGAAATTGACAAATTGCTTAGAGAAAAAATATGGATAAACTTTTAATGCTACTTGGAAGCTGCTTATAGACTTTTTAAGTAAAATGGAAAATAATGAAATTAGGATATATAGATTAAATGATTATTAATAGATTATTTTTAAAAATAGATGTTGCATTGTAACTATAGAATAAGAATTCAGTGTAAGTTTCATTTATATCTGTTGTAAAAGAAGTCAGAAGTCATTCTCTTTTTGTATTGCTGTTTAATGAGAAAAATGGCCATGCTGATTATAACTGAAAGCACGTTCACAGTCAAGGCCTCTTCATTTGATAGGGCCTGAAACAGATTCAGTGGAGGCAGGTAGCACCTGGTAATGGGGTCAGCAAACTTTATGAGGTATTGTTCAGTATCAGCCCAAGAATGGGTAGCTAGCACTTCAAACTCAGAAGAGAGAACCAGGAGAGACAGATAGCATTGTTGTATTTCACTTTTTCTTTTAAATCTCTAGTGTTGTTCAGTGCGTGTCAGAAGACAGTTGGACAGAAACCTCACATTTCACAAACTCGTGGCCTGGATGATTGCATTACATACTGGTGGGTGTTCCAAAGTTCTATTTTATTCAAAGTCTCATCAGTTTAATGAACAAAACTCATACTGGAAGAACAAATTTCTGGAAAGGCATGAGAAGTAAAGAAGACAAAACATTTGTTAAACTGATAGAAGAGAATATTTGTAGCTCGGGGTTGAGTTGTGGGGTCCTTGGTGCTTCCTGAGATTGGTTGTTTTCTTCCAGGTGTTTCATTACCACTCTAACTTGCTAGCATCATCAGTGTGGTCTATTTGCTAACCCATAATACAGTTGGATATTGAATGAATTTGTTCACCCTGCTTTATAAAAAATGGTTTTTAGCTTTCTCTGCTGTACAAATCCAATCATAGTCAACAAATTATGATTAAGTAAGCCATGATTTAGTACAGTATAGAAATCCAGATTAAAATTTTGGCAACTGTCAAACATGCAGAAGATAAATGAAAGAGAAGTTTATTCTACGTAATTATATTTAATTTTAGATGTCTCAGGTCATCAATTCCTATACAAAATATTAAAAAGAAATAGCATTGTGAACTTTTTGTTTAAAAAAAATAGAAAGAAAAGGAACATAATATCTTGTTATAAATTTACTGGGGCTTTAGCAGTTTTTCATTATTGTGAATATGTGCTAGCAAGATATCTTTTTCATGTCCTGTCAAATTCCTTCAGCATTAAATGCACTTATTCTACCTTGCTGTCAAAGTTCTTATGCTATCTTATATTTATTTCCAAACATTTTATATTTATTTCCAAACAAATATCTACTTTTTCAAATTTTGCACAAAACCATTCATAGGCTAATTTTTAAAAGCCACCTCATTACAATTGGAGAAAAATAATGCAATTAAAATAATTAGGTATACAACTTAAGACTAGAAGCAAAATGACCTATATCTGTAAAGTATGTGTCTTATAGACTTGTTTTTATATTTTATAGGAGGTTTCAGTTCTCAAAATAGTTAGCAAAAAAGCCCCTTTCCATATGAAAAAAAGCATTTTAAAAGTGATTTATCTCTTTAATATTTAATATATATTTTCTATCCTGCTTTTGATTTATTTCCATTTTTTGCCAGCAATCCATACAATTGCACATTTATTTAACGTTGAAAGATTGGTGGATGCACGCACTGAACAAAATGGAAGCATTAAGGGTGTACTGTCTGATCTCGGTGAGCAGCCAGGTGAAACTTACCTGAACTTTGCCAGAAAAAAAATTTCGGTAAGCAGATAGGGGAAAAATTAGGAGTTCATTGTTTCTCATGTATGCATACAGAAATATTTTATTTTACCCTATAATCATTGCTACTTTAACATAATGCTTTTTATTGGGGATATTGTTGCTTGGTTTTAAAGCAAAAGAAGTTATGCAACTCTGTCATAATGAATTTGTTGGTATGATTACATCAACATGATTTTTCCTTTTCAGAACCCTATCGGGGGCCTCTATGTTGCATTTACGACTTTGGCTGGCCTCAGTGGTGTTATCATTACATTGTGTCTAATATTAATTATCACATCATCTACCAAAACCATTCGCAGATCGTACTTTGAAGTATTCTGGTTTACTCATCATCTCTTTGTTATTTTTTTTGCTGGTCTTGTCATCCATGGATTTGGGTAAGTAACTGCACTTATTCAGATATCACATTCAAGAACTGCCTAGAATCAGTATCAAAGGGGCTTTCTTAGGACAATCTATCAAAACAATAAATGACTGAAGTCTGTAATAGAATTGTTTTTAACCTGCTATCCAGTGATGGGATTCAATTTTTTTTACTACTGGTTCTATGGGCGGGACTTGGTGGTCATGTGACTGGGTAGGCATGGCTCTCTGTGTGTGTGAATGGGTGGGCATGGCCAACTCAATGTCACTCACATCAACAGTTGCCTCGCCTGGCCCCTCACCTCCCAGCCATTCCTTGTCACACCCAGCCTCAACATATCTATAGTTCTGCAATAATGTTGTTCACCTTTTTTTGACTTTAATATCTACATACTATAGATGTACTTTCATGGACCACCAAAAGGAAGAAATGGTTCACATGCTTTGCCCAAGAGTGTTGCAGGCTTTTAAGGGGCTGTCACAAAGAAGTGGGGGGCAATGTATTTTCCAAGAAAGCAGAAGGCAAAACAGGAAGCAATGGATGGAAGCTGAACAAAGAGAAGCAACCTAAAACTAAGGAGAAACTTTCTGACAGTGAGAACAATTAATCAGTAGAGCTGCTTGTCTCCAGAAGTTCTATGTGCTCGATCACTGGAAGCTTTAAAGAAAAGACTGGACAGCCATTTCTCTGAAATAGTATAGGGTCTCCCCCAATGTCCCTTCTAAGTATTATTCTGTTATTCTGACACCTTTCCTAGGACCTCTACTTAGATTTTGGATCCTCAGTTTTCCTGCCTGAGCAGGCGGTTGGACTAGATCTCCAAAGTCCCTTTCATCTCTGTTATGCTGTTATTTCTGAGCTAAATAGCTAAGAGTTAAAGAGCTTCCTCTAGACATTCATTTTATTAAGATTTTTAAAAACCTGCATTTGAAAGTTCTTCATGTCTCCTTAACCTGAACACCTAATATCCTTTGGAATTTAATACCAAACTGATTGCCCTTTTGGCATTTCTCCTGATACGTCTCCAAAATGCAACCCAAAGACGCTCCATCTCCATCTCCCCCCACCCTCTCTCTCTCACACACATATACTTTAAGCAAATTCCCTTGTTTTGGAGACTTTAGAAATCTGAAGCATCAGTACCAAAATCTAATTTTTATTTCTGCTGCTGTGAAACTACAGCAGCTAAGATGTTGACTTATAAACAGATTATCCTTATCAGTACATTAATTCTCATTTCTCTGGGCATGAACTCCTCTCTGTTTTTTTCCTTTCCTAGCCTCTGCCTTCCAGTGGGACACAATAGAGGCTCTTTTTATAGTAAACTTTTATTCCTCGGGTCAGTTCATTATTTCAATTTACTTAAAGGGAAAAAATATATCTAAAGCTGTCTACTGTTCTTCAGTAAAACCATTTTTGGCAGTAGGAATTTAAGTAAGGAAACTAATAAAACTAGTTATTTTCATTTTCCTTTCTACACATAAGCCACACTGAAACACTTGAAATATTCCCAAACATTTTCCTAACCATCAGGATCCCCACTGGCTTTTGTTGCAACAACAAGGATGCTTCTGGCACATATGCCATTTCAAGACTACCCGTGTGCCGGCACATGTTCATAGAATAACCCATCATACTGTGTGTAGCAAACAGACTCAAGCTGTAAAACATCTGTGCCAGCACTTTTGTTTCCTTATAAATCATTTATCAAGTCTTAAGGGGCAACAAAGAAGAATATGTTGGCATATAAATGTACAACATTTCTATTTTCTTCTGGAATAGAATAATAATCAGATTTATTTGCCAGCTTGCATTATTCCAAGAAACAGGTTAATGGGAGCATTTGATTTTATGGCTCCTGAAAGGCGAAGAGGGATACTTTGCTGAAGCTATGAAAAAAATGATTAGAATAATTAGCAGGCCATCCAACTGCTAAAATTGATTTTTGTGCACTCATGGTATGTGGATGTTGATGTGAGATTTAGCCTACTACAAAAAATAATGTCACTAGTTCATCTCCTGGAATGTTTGAAATAAGAATTAAAACTACAGCTTGTCCCCCTGTCTTTCAAATAAATTCATCATTATTAAATAAGAATTGTTCCCAGGTTCATACAGAAAGGATTATAATCAGACAATTAAAAAAAATCAAGACAGATTTACCCGTCAAGTCTTACTTTAACCTGTAGACAGCTGATGAAGTCAAATCTACACATTATACTTAAGCTATTGTAAAATGTCACATAATTTAGATTACTGTACCATCTGTACTGAAGGAAGTAAACAGCACAGTTATCACATAGATAGGCAACAGAACTGGACCCTGACAGTGAGCTGTATGTGTCCCAAAATATGATTCAGATTGTCTCCCTCCCATGTCAAACCCATAAGCTAGCTGCACCAAGTTGGGCCTATTAAGAAACCAGCATCCTGGCACCAAAATGCCAAACCTATTTAGCAGAAAGAGACAGTGGGAGATTAATTGAAGATTCAAACCAAAGTTATAGATTTCATGCATATCAGACCTTATCTAGCACTCATCTGAATAAGTTATTTCTTTCTCAATGTTGAGTCCTCGGACTTACGACCGGCTGAACTCTTTTTCAAACTCCAACCACCGCCGTGTCTGATTGGCTAAGACGCGGCTGGTTTGAAATAGTGGATTCAGCTGTCTGGGCTTCCCGCCCAAAGAGACTATTTAAGGAGCCGGTTTAGCGCGGGTTATTTGAATTCTGCCTGTACCATGTTGCAGCTTGCTGTTCCCGGAAAATAAAGCATTCAATGAGAAACCTGTGTCGGACCCTGCTTCAACTCTTAACAGTGGGTTGGTTGTTACAGTGCACAAGGAGAGAAGGTGGGAGACAGGGCAAATACTCTTTAAGAAGAGACTGGACAACCATTTGCCTGAATGGTATAGAGTTGGATGAGAAGACCTCCAAAGTCATTTTCAACTTTGTTATTCTGTTACTCTCCTTGCTTGTCTGCTGCTGTCCTGCTGCAACTTCAAAGACAGCATGAGAATTGATGGGGATAGGGGGGAGAATTGGGGAGAAATAATTTTCCTAAGCCTTTAATGAGGCTGGGGGGAAAATCTGGATTATCCTTTTCTTTTTTGGGGTGGGACTTGAGCAAGTGCTAAAGAAATCTGGAGCTAAATGTCACCTATCACCCGTCTCCCACCACTAGTTAAATTGAGGTTAAGTCGGTAACATCATCAGACTAGCCCTGATGATGTTACATATTTTGAGTAATGAAACATCTGCAAGAAAACAACCAAGCTCAGAGAGCACCCTTCATTCCAACCCTGAGTACAAATATTGCCCTTTTCTAAAGGTAAAGGTGCTAGTTGTTCCTGACTCTAGGGGGCGGTGCTCATCTCCATTCAAAGCTGAAGAGCCAGCACTGTCCAAAGACATCTCCTTGGTCATGTGAGCGGCTTGACTAAGTGCCAAAGGCACACAGAATGCTGTTACCTTCCCACCAAAGGTGGTCCCTATTTTTCCACTTGCATTTTTACATGCTTTCGAACTGTTAGGTTGGCAGTAGCTGGGACAAGTAACGGGAGCTCACTCCATTACGTGGCACTACGGATTCGAACCGCTGAACTGCCTACCTTTCTGTGCAACAACCTCAGCATCTTAGCCACTGAGCCACTTTATTGGTACTAGTTTAATGATTAGGATATAGGTCTTCTGAAGGCATTCAGGCACCACAAATTTATTTTTTTATTTTTTTATTTTTTAAATTTATACCCCACCCATATCCTAAAAAAGTACCCAGGGCAGCGCACAGGCAATATTAAAAACCATACATAAATATAAAATACATTATTAAAAAACTATTAAATTAAACCCTGTGCTATATAGTAGAAAGATACTGCAGACAGATAGATTAGATAGGATGGGTAGGTAGGTAGGTAGGTAGGTAGGTAGGTAGGTAGATGAAAGAGAGAGAGAGAGAGAGAAAGGAAGGAAGGAAGGAAGGAAGGAAGGAAGGAAGGAAGGAAGGAAGGAAGGAAGGAA
>JAPKID020006366.1:0-10133 GCA_026931265.2 Tropidonophis doriae | reverse complement strand
CAACCAGTATGGTTGGAACAGGCCCGGTGTCACCCACGTGGGCACCTGGGGGCGTGCATGCATCATACCTACCTGCGATGCTTCCGCAAGGCTCCGCAATGCCCCAGCTGCTCGCCAGAGCGTTGCGCAGGCACTGTACATATCATTTACCTGTATGGAAGCTCCAAAAGCTTAAAGTAGGGTAAGGAGCGAGGGCGGGCAGGTGGGCCTTCCAGAGCACCTTACCAGAACACTGTCCAGTGCTCCGGGCAGGCTCTAGTACGCCCATACCGGGGCATACTGCCTGCAACCCACCACTGGTGTGTGCGTGCCTGTATGTGTGTTACATACACACGTGGTATTCCAGAACTTTGAGTTGTGAATTCTGGAATTATTCCTATTTAAATAATACTGCTTTGTCTTCATATATGAGCTGAGGGCTCAGAAAGGATCAAGATTATTGTTTCTCTATTTTTCCTGGTATCTCAGAAAGATAAAGAGCCACATTTCAGGATTATTGATGTTTTTTGCCACACTCCAGAGGTGGGTTGGTCCCAATTCAGCCTGGATTGGGAGTGTGGCAGTGGGAGGCTCTGTCCACCCACCCAGATGCTTCTGCACATGCGCAGAAGTGTCGCAAATAGGCCGAAGCGCACAAGGGGGCATGCCTGAACCAGGAGTAAAAAAATTGGGAACCCACGACTGCCACACTCCTATTCATAAATTGCCACAATGAGTAAATCCTGCGAGACCTTCGAGTCTAATTGTAATTTTGTAAAGCCTAGTTTTTAAACGACAAATATATTTTTATGATCTAAGGAGGTAGCTGGATTCACTTCGTATACTTCTGTCATTAGACCTTGTGGGCTGGTGTCATTGACGTTATTTTGATTTTTATTCTTGTTTCTATTATTATCCCTAATTACATCACTGTCCCTGGATGAGCATTCAGAGCTACTTTGTTCTGCCCAGCAACAGTAATTCCTTGCCATCCCTTTGTAAGAATTAATGCAGCAGCAGAATCAGGACTTCTAAATCCAAGCTACAATTTAAAAAAAAATAACTGACGTTCGAGATTATGAAGTTGGTGTGAACCTTCACAGTGGATGATATTCCAATCCTGAAATGGTGATGCTCCTTTTTCCTCACATTATCAGGTTTAAATCTAATATTACCAACTAATCTATTGCACCCTAGTAGATATATCAATAGATTCTATAAAAGATACCCGTAATATAAGGTGACCAGATTTTTAATTTGGCTAAGTGGGACACCATTGAGCAGGGGGGGGGGCACCCTGCCAAAGCCGCTGCCACCGCCACAGCCACCACTTCCCCTGTCTGCCACCCTCGCTGGTGGCTACCGGGCCTCACTGGAGTCAATTCCAAAAGCGTGTTCAGTGCTTGGAGGACCTGAAGCATCTTGGGAAATGCAGTTCCCTACAACAAATGCAGGGAAATGCAGTTCCCTACAACAAATCGGAATTTTTTTACAACGCCGTGGGACACGGGACAAATTTCTACAACTCAGGACTGTCCCGCCAAAAGCGGGACGTCTGGTCACCATACCCTAATATATCCATCTCCCATATCCACCATTATTTGATTGTAACTCTTAGGCTTCAGCTGAAAGACAGCACTGATCTCTGTACTTTGCTCTGGAGAAATATTGGGACAACTGCCCCTTTCAGCTGTTCATTATCAAGTGAGGAATTTTCCTTCTGTTTGAATCTATTAAGTAACCTTCTGCGTACCAAAACTGGAACTTGAATCTATTTGCCAGTTTGACCAGTATTACCCAGAGTTACTGTTCCTCTTGATCTCCACAATTCATCATTAGTTAGTTCTATATCACTCAGTCAGAGGAGTAACTGATAATAGGTGCAAATAAATCTAATCTATCTGCCTTGTATCTTTCTGAAATAAGCATGGTGAGTTATGAAATAGGAAGAGTGGGTGAATAATCCAACATAGAAAGTATAGCCAGTGGCAATAGGAGCAGACTGTTTATCAGTTGAGTCTTTGACACTCAAGTTGCTATCATGATAATATAAACATCCAGACCTTGAACAACCACACTTACAAATGCTTCTTAATAAATTCCTATTAAAATCCTAGAATATCCAATAACGATCAGTGTCTTATTTCAGATCTCCTAACTGCCAACCAATATCTAAATCCAAGATCTTCACAGCTTTCCCAATTGGACATTATATCATAGCTTCCAGCTTTGATCCTGTCAATCAGTTCCTGATTGGCTTCAGTTTTGGCTACAGCTGTCAACACTATGTCTATATCTGTGCTTAATGTTGCATTTTGAACACATGGAGTGAATCCCTTAGACCATATTGTTTTATGCACCTATTGAAGAGGAAAAACAAGATCTTGGAGGTGTATGTGGTTATGCTAAAAATAAGGTACTTGTGAAAAAAGAGTGAATCACTAATAACTAGGCATTCAGACTTTACAGACATTTAAAAATAAGTGGGAAAATATTAGCTACTAAATGTTTTTTTAGAATTACAGAACAATTTGTTCATGATTTTCCATTTGTATCCTATTCTTTATAAAAATAAAACAAATATCTAGGCTGATATTGGACAATGTTGAATCATAGCATCAACCATTGTTTCAAAACAATAACCTGTTATTGAATTCCAGTACACTTATTTATTGATTTTATATTTTCTGGCCTTTTAAAATCATGTTAATGAAGTCATATTAATTCAAATAAAATATGTTTCTAGCATATCCTCCTTAGTGCTTTCTTTCCACACCAAATGTGTAATACCATTGGGGAAAATAAGAAAAAAAATATCTCCAAGTAGTTTTGAATTTCAGACTTCTGCAGGTTCTTAGTCCCTATCCAATTACATTTGGATGGCATCTTATTTACAAAAATGGTTAGGCCTCCCTAGAGAAATCCAGCTTTCCTTCATTTCTTTACACTTCTTCACTAGGATTAACTTCAGCTGGTTTCTCTTGAGCACAATGGGGGGGGGGGGAGTGAACTGCTCTTGGGAATTGCTGAACAAGAATTTGTTCAGTTGTTTGATTCATTTACAAGTTTTCTAGGCAAACTGTTTAGATATGAAAACTAATACTGAGCCATTAGCTCTTTCTCTCACACACACACACCGTTTTTTTCCCTGCGTACTGCTGGGCTGGGTTGCAATTTTTCAAAACCTTTCCTCTTCTATGAAACAAGTTCTGTTTCCTATCTTATTCTCGGGGTACAGGAGAATTCCTTTGAAATTGCTCTTCGTGTTCGTAGATGGCCGTATTGTTTGAGGTGGGAGATAGCATACCTGATTGCAGTGGAGTTTTCAGTTGTACAACTTTAAGTTGTCCACAGTTTCTGGTCTGATAAACCTGATGGTTTTGCAATGTTTTCCTTTGGGATCTGAGGCGTGGGAAGCCAGAGAAGCTGCTGATAGCGGGCGAGATGATTATATAAATAAATTAAAAAAGAAGACTTCCTGGCTATTTCATGCTCTAGCCATGAAAACTGCTCTGACGTCTTTTTCCTTGGAAAATAATTTCAAGAGAAATGTTGTTTTTCATCAAATGGAGAGAAAATACAGGATAATGTTTATGAATGGCATTCATTAAAACCTATTTTGGGTCATAATCCTATGTCTAGTTATGACCAGCGTCAGGTAGCTGATTTAATACAAGAGGTATCTGGTTGGTTACTCTAGTCCTTTGAGCTTTTCCAAACCTTTTACTCTGTTTTAGCTTAAAATGTAGCTCTCTGTATGCTGGCTTGTATATGCACCAGTATTCAACAGCATGATTTCTATTTATGCACCAGGACTCAAAGGTTGTATTCAGCAGATTCTGACTAGCTCTGGAGAACCAGTAGTGGAAATTTTGGGTAGTTCGTAGAATCAGTAAATACCACCACTGACTGGCCCTGCCCCCATCTATTTTCTGCCTCCCTAGTCCCAGCTGATTTTACAGTATACTTCCAGTGAGTTCTTCCTTCTCATTAGGTGGCCAAAGTATTTGAGTTTCATCTTCAGCATCTGGCCTTCTGAAGTCATGGTTGATCTTTTCCAGGACTGACCGGATTGATCGCCTTGCAGTGCAACAGACTTGCACGAGTCTTCTCCAGCACCATAGTTCAAAGGCCTCAATTCTTTGGTCAGCCTTTCTTATGGTCCAACTTTCACAGCCATAAATTGCAACTGGGAAAACCATAGCCTTGACTACATGCTGACTTCTGCTCTAGTTTAAAGTGTGACTTTCCACACTAAACCATCACAAAGAACCTAGTACAGATAGTTGCTTGGACTTGTTGCAGGATAAGTCCAAAACTTCCTTGCCTATTTTGCCAAGGAAGAAACACCCCTTCAATCTTCAAGAAGCAGGAAGAGTTGTTCTCCTCCATAATATCACTGTGTGGATACCCTGTTGTGTAGACTAAGGAAAGTGTGGTGGTTGCTTTTTAAATATATATATTATATGTTGGTTGCAGAAAATGCAATCACAAAAACTTGACCTGCAGTTCTGAATAAAGTTCTGCTGGAATACAATTTCACCATTAGATTCAGATTTTTGCATTAGAAATTTGTCATAAATTTCTAGAGGCAGAATGCAAAAGAATGAAATAATGGCTAATAATTAAATACGGTGCAATTGATTGGATTCTGCTATAAAATTTTCCCCCAGATTTGGTGCACAAGGTCACAATGGTTAGGAATGCTGAGAAATGTAGTTCGTTCCAGCGCATCTAAAAAATGTGATGCTGGAGAAGACTTCTTTCTATGAAACTATTTGTTCCTATGTGCAAAGCAGTAATCAAATCTGCAATGGAACTGATCCTGTAGCAGTGACTGAATAAGAAATTAATTTTCTATAACCTGTACTTTTCTTGAAGACTCAATGAGCTTTGGCATTTTATCTTTGCAAATATCCACATGGCAGCTTCCCATCACATAGATTTCATAGTGTTTTGACTATCTAGAAACCCAAAGACTATTAAATATCCAAGTGATCTTTGTTCATATCTTTTGAGAGAGGTAGAAGTGTTTATCCTCTTGCTTGACACTTTTTATAGAAATGGTTTGCCCACTGCCTTCTTCCAAGGGTTTAGAGCAGAGGTCTCCATACCTGGCAACTTTAAGACTTGTGGATTTCAATTCCCAGAGTTCCTCGGCCAGCAAGGGCTGACTGAGGAATTCTGGGAGTTGAAGTCCACAACATTTAAAACTGCCAAGTTGGAGACCCCAGGTTTAGAGAGAATAACAAGACCATATTCATCCCGTTGACTTCTGCGCCTAAGGCAGAACAACTTTAACCACGTCACCCAACAGCCAATATAATATGATGCACTGTAGTGTAATCTAACCACATAACACATAGGCTTGTAACTCTAAACATCCCACCCACCACCCCCTACAAATGGGGAGTCCCGTCCCATCCCAGTGCCAGACACAAAATAGACTTTGGCTTCCCTTGATTCAGATCCAGCAACGCTTATTTTCGGTAGGATTTTGGGGAGGGTAGGAAAAGATGAAAGGCATGCTGCCTTCCCCCGTAGTTGTTGCCTCTGCCTAGAGAAGTAGCACAGGGAACATTTTGCATTCTCTGAATGTATCACACAGTAATTCTGCTGTCTGAAAACTCTGTAATGTCAATAATTGATGCACTTGAGAAGTGGTAATTAAATTAGTTAATTATGCTGGTAAAATTACATGCAATTATGTGACTGCAGGGTATGTTTAGTAAATTAGGCTTTCCCATACTCACTACATATTGTGGTGCCAATTTTGTTCCTTGATGATTAGGTAGCTTTTGATACTTCTTAATTGATTTAATACCTGGATCTTCATTAGCCCTCAATTGCTATGCAATGTACGTCAGGCTTTCTCTCTCCCTCTCTCTCTCTGATACTTTATATAGAGTATCATTCATAAAAAAGCCCCAGCCTATACATCCGCGCGCACACACACAGACACACAGACACAGACACACAGACACACGGAAACACACACACAAATACACACACACAAAACCAGTCCTTTGGAGATATCCAAACACTGAGAAAATATCCGTTTCTCTGGTTGCACAGACAAGCATGTGCCAGCAATTGAAGACCCCTCCTCCTGTGGGAGGGAGTTACAAAACAAAATGACAGGTTCCATTCATGTTCTTCTTAAAGGATCAAAATACCTAAACATTTCCAAATCAAATCCTGGCATGGTGGCAGGGATTCAAATGAAAACTGTTATATTCGGGCTGTTGTAAAAAGAGGTCACGTTCATTTCCACAACATTGACTTGGGAAGTCAAAATTCTGGCAGGTACAGGATCCTGAGGGTGCCTTTGAGAAAAATGATGGTCAGAGCGTTGTAGATGCTAGATCTTCGTTAGGACAAGCAATGGCTGTTTTGAGCACGGCTATGATTCCTCCCAGGACTTCCCCTGTCTCCATGTGGCTGGTCTGATTGGGAGACCCTCTTCCCTTTTTCACAATATCAGCTATGTTTAGTTTATGGGAATCTATTGGCCTCATCAGAGGTGGCATTCAGCAGGTTGTGACTAGTTCTAGAGAACCAGTAGTGGAAATTTTGAGTAGTTTGGAGAACTGGTAAATACCACCTCTGAATGGCCCTGCCCCCATCTATTCTCTGCCTCCCGAGTCCCAGCTGATCGGGAGGGAATGGGGACTTTGCAGTAACCTTCCCCTGGAGTAGGGAGGGAATAGAGATTTTACAGCATCTTTCCCCTGCCACGCCCACCAAGCCACTCCATGCCCACCAAGCCACTCTCACAGAACTGGTAGTAAAAAAATTGAATCCCATCACTGGGCCTCATCCAGTTCATGGTTCTCTTGTCCTCTTCTGGCTTCCTGTCAGGTGCAGGAAATCAGGAGCCAAGATAGAGTTCAAAAGCACCATGAGTTTATTCCATGCAACCTATACACAAGAATCTGATCTACTAACAATCGAGGCAAGTTGACACCAGATAAGAGCCAAGGGACTTCAAGCTGCATTTAGGTCTGTTAGGGAGTCTAGAGATTTCAGACAAATGATGTGTTGACACCACCCAGCTTGGCTGGGACATCTGCACCTCCTTTAAAAAAAATCTTTTGAAATTATTATATTTTTGTGAACCTTAATGGACCTTTGCTTTTCTTGATTGACCTTTCTCTTTTCATAAATGAGGCCTCTTATATTAAAAAAAATATTACATTTTATATTCTTCCATGTGCTTAATGTAGGCAGACAGCTTGATCAGGGCTAGGGAGAACACATAATGCACTTCAGATTTGCGTCAGCCCTCCATTTAGCAATAGCAATAGAATTTAGACTTTTACACAGCCCCATAGTGCTTTACAGGATGCGGTGGCTCAGTGGGTAAGATGCTGAGCTTGTCGATCAGAAAGGTTGGCAGTTCGGTGGTTTAAATCCCTAGCGCCACGTAACCATACAACAGTCAATAGGTTTCCATAGATGGTAGTATCTGCAACTCAGGATTGAATTGTGAAGTTGGTGCTTTCTGAGCTTCTTTGTTTGCTTGCAGACATTTCATTACATGTCAAGTGACATCATCCGTGCCACAGTCAACAGGATGGTCAGCTATAGAAAATTCCATATGGAAATACGTGAATGCAAATCAGAACAATACAGGGCACTAGTATTGCATGTGAAAATATGCCCAGTTGCTTGTAAACCAAGTGGCAGGGGTGGGCTTCAAAAATTGCAGCAATGGGTTCACTGCCCTGTTGCTGGGTGGACATGTCCATGGTGGGTGTGGCCTAGTCGGCCTTCTGCACCATGGCAGGGGGAGGGCGTTTTCACCCTCCCCGGGCTTTGGAGCCTTTCCTCGAGCCTCCAGGAGGGCAAAAACTGCTCCCCCCAGGCTCAGGAGGCCCACCGGAGGCCAGAAACAAACCCATTTCCAGATTTTCAGAACTTTTAATAGGCCTGTTTTCCCCACTTACTGAGCCTCCATGTGGGCCCTGCACTTACCTGGCAGGATGAATGGGCCGCATGGAGACTCCTGGGAGGGGTGGGAGGGGTGGGAGGGGTCAGCCGGGGTGGCATTTGTGGGCTCACCAAACTGGACAGAATCCTAGCTAGAGGATCGGCCAAACCCATGTGAACCCCCAGCAGCTCACCCCTGGCAAGAGGTATACCTAAGCAAGAGAATCAGTCTATTCTCAGCCATGGATGTTCCCTGGGTGACTTTGATCTAGTTACTCTCCCTAAACTGAGCTCCTGGAGGAAAGATAGGATATAAGTCTAACCAATGAAGTTATCCAGGAGTCTCCAACCTTAGCAACCTTAAGACTTGTGGACTTCAAGTCCCAGAATTCCCCAGCCAGCATTTAATTCCATTAAATGTAATCACTGCATTAATGAACTCAATTAATCTGTGGATGAGTGTCTATGCATATTATTCACATCTGTGTGTCATTCAGCTGCAGAGGATGTATTTTAGGATGCCCTGGAAATAGTACTTCTAGTACAAGTCATCCCCCCCTGGCAGAAATTTTCTCATGGGAAAAGATATCCCCATCACTTTGTCTAGGAATAAATCTGCATCTCAGCTTATTTATTCAAGCAAAGCTGGCAAGCTACCTTGTAAGCTGGCACTGTGCCATCCAACCAGATGGGCAGTAAGTAGGCAGCCAAGAGACTATGTCTAAGTATCAGATAAGTGTGTCGAGGGCAACATTCCGATCCAGGAGAGAGCTGAAATGACTCGATATCCTGAGCAGGCGTACTTGGCAGAAGGGAAATGCTATCCTAGCTGTGAAAATTAATAAATGAAGGCCTGTGCCCCCTCCCCCCTCCCCCTTATCGACAAGGTGAGGAGTTTGCTATACAGAAGCATGATTAATATTTCAAGGAGGCAGAGAGAGCAGGGGCATCTCAAGGTGGACTTGGACATCTGTTACATCTTTATATGCATTTAATGAGTGCCTTTAAATATCTTAAGCTGAAAGCATGGCCAATATGGACATCCTAGAAGGCTTTTGACCTTCTATTCATTGCAGGGTTGCCATACACCTACCAAGGAGGTTTCAGATATTCGGTCTAGAAAACCAACTTAAATCCAAACTGACCAAACCAATTTTGAATGTGAGAAAAGGGAAACCTGAAGAAGAAACACAGACTGATTTAGCTGCTCCAATCTAGTGCTGCCTTAGTTTCATTAGTCTTCTTTATAAACACAATATTGTCAATGGTTAAAATCATCACTTGATGAGCTTAAAAGTCAGGTATCTTCAAACATCTAGAATAAGGGAGTGAAAACTCATGGCTTAAAGGATCTTATGTCTTATTTTTTTTATTTTTCCTATGCATGTGACATCTGTATGCTCAAATCATCTTGCTTTGTAGACACCCTTTTGCAATATTAATTCTTTGCACCATTGATTCTAACCAACTATCTGGAAGTGAAACTATGATGGGACTCCATACCTAAGATCAAGCAGTTGTTTACGTTGAACACATTCGCATTCATAGGCCACAGGCTCATGAAGAGGAGAACGCTACATGCACGGACTCCATGCATTCATGAACCCTAGAAAAACTGGCTTTGCAGATCGTTCTGAAGCTTATAGATATAGGATTTATTTCTTTAGTTTTTCTCTGTCAGCTCCAGATGTCAAGAAGATAGGCTAAAGAGGTAGACAGAATCAGTTCTGAATCAAGTTCAGAATCAATAGTGCTAGCAAAAAGCTGATATAATCAAGTTAAATTTTTCTCTTGGACTCTAAACTAAATGCTTTGTTAAATCACAAATTATTTTGTTAAATAATATTTCCCTATCATCTTCCCTAAAATTCTAGAAGACATTTTTTTCTTCCAATAAATTCAACCACCACCAGGAAAGACAGTGCAGTTGAAAGCCAAAGCAGTGTTTACTCATGAAGCTAAATCTTCCAGGAGCTTATTGTTTCTGCTGATATATGTAGGATTAAACTACAAAGGAACACCTTTGAAGTAGTACAAATGTGCCTTTATGGATGACAAATGAACAAAGATACAAACTGCTGTATATTCACCTCAAACCACCAGGTCAAAATGTCCTTAGCTTTGCCTTGTGTTCCACTTGTGTTTTCTATGCTTCCTCTGGAATTTTACAATGACAGTCGGAGACTTTGTTCTCGTGGCCTGAGAGAGAGAGAGAAAGAGAG
>JAPKID020006365.1:0-10689 GCA_026931265.2 Tropidonophis doriae | reverse complement strand
GTTTTAAATGCCTGTGAACCGCCCCGAGTCCCTTAGGGGAGAGGGGGCGGTCTATAAATCCAAGAAATAAATAAATAAATAAATAATATATTGCATACTGGGAGAAGCATAGAAGCAAGAATTCATTAAAACCAAAAGGACCCACATCTTTCCACTTTTCAGTGGAAATTTTCTAGAAATTGTCTTATAAATGTTAATCTTGTGTAGAATTTTATGTCAATGATGTAGAATGTCACGATAAGTGTTTCTTCTTCTATAGCATAAGGATTGTGGGTCTCAGCCTCATGGCCTTGACACGTTTCAAGTAATTTTTTTTAAAATTGCTGATCAAGATGTATCCTAGCATTTTCCTTTTCTCCAGGGAAATGCTTGGTGCCCGGTTGTACTTACATGCAGAGACAAGCCATGAGGCTCTCCTACTTATTACTTTTCTTATCTGAGTCCTGGGAAAAGAACTAATGGGACCACAAAAAAGACAAAGAATAGAAAATGAAGACGCTAAAGTCCTTTTGGACTTTAGAATTCCAATAGATGAGCACCTACTACAGATTAACATTGTTGATAAATAAAAATCTGGTTAGAGGACATTGCAATATCCGGAAACAGCAGAATAAAAGAGAATGAACTGAAGAAAAATCACAAAATACAAAGAATAGAAATAGTTGCAAATAGAAGTAGAAAGGCATTGGCAAAAGAAAGCAAAGATAGTACCAATAGGGATAAGCACCTTGGATGCAATCCCAAAACATCTGAACCACTTGAACACCATTAGCATTATAAAATCATCACCAGTCAATTGCAAAAGGCAGCTTTAACAGCATCAAACAACATCTACCTATCCCAGATCATTTGGAAGGACTTGACAGGTAGATAAAAATGCTAAATCTGGTCTAACCATCTGGCTGACTAAGCAATGAACCAATAATAAAATTTATTATATTTTTATCCCACTTTTTACCATAAAAGTCAAGGTGTCAGCATTCTGAATATAATTATCTTGCCTTCTATTTTCCCCACAACAAGCTTGGTTAGGCTAAGAGTATGACTGGCCCAAAGTCAATCAGCTGGCTTTTATGCCTAAAGGAGGAGCAAAACTCAAAGTATCCTGGTTTCTAGGTAAGCACCTTCAATCCTGCACTATACCAATATATTTACACTGAAAAATTGATTCTGTAACACCAGTTGCTTTTAACATAAATATCAGTATATGAATAATCTTGCAATTTTAAGTATAATCTGCTCAGGTTTATTAAAATTAAAGTTCTAGCATTAATTGTAAGGTAGGAATATTTATCAGACAAGACCCAACAAACCTTCTCTAACGTGTGTCAGCTTTTGTCGAAGCAGATAGTTTATTATGGCACATAGGCTTACATAACAGTGATGACCAACTGTATTCCAGTTCATTCCATTTAAAATGTTAATTGCCTCATATATCTCATCTTGATGAATATATTCCTGGATGATTTCTACAAGACCAAGCTGTCCTCTTGGGGTAACACCTACCACAAAAAGTAATATAAAAGTCATTCCAATCAAACCTAATTATGTTTATTTGTTTCACCAAGAATATGTCTGTCTGGTTGCCTGCCTTTCACCCATTGAAATATATAAGGTGTGCACTTTGGGCAGATGCACTTTTAAATAATATTTGCTTAATGATTCAGGATAACACTACTGTGTAAGAATAAAAAAAATAAACCCCTTTGAAAGCAATGAATCCAAACTCAATTAATTTTTGCTTGCCTGCTATGAGAATAAAAACAGAAGAAAAATTTCAAGACTGTATCAATATTAGCAAAGTGATTGGAGTTCAAATGTATAGCATTGTGCCTGTGGACTGGAAGACTGATCTGACCACTCAATAGATTTTGTTTTTATCTCATTTGATATTATTGTTGTCGTCAATAAGATATTTGAAAGACACTCAAGAAACAGGTATGTTCATGCATTGTTACATTGTATTATGAAAATTTGAAATGTGTCTACTGAGGAAGAATTTTAGACATACAGAACCAGAACTGTTGCAAAAAAAAAATGGGTCTATATTTTTTAAAAGATGCATTTATACCAAAGGTTGGTTCAACAAAATTTGTCGGCTTGCAATGTTTAATCTGGGTTTGTTTTGCTAAAGAAGCAAGATTGGACATTATGATTTTGTATAGTTTAAGTTTGTGATATAATTTTGATATTTATACAGTAGAAAACTGATAAAATTTAAAAATGCTTTAAATTTTTAAATTTTTTATTGAACAGTGTTACTGATTATTTTTCCAATATTTTGGAATTTGGAGGGATTGGTTACCATTCTTACTATTTTTTTTCTTCCTTTCTTTTTGACTTGTATTGTTTAGTTGTTAGGTCGACTGCAACAATACTTTAAATGAAATAAAATGTTTTATTTTTGTTATTTAATTGTTCTTCCTTGTATTCTTACAAGTTTTGGATCAAAATCTCAATAAAATTATTTTTTAAATTGCCAATATCTAGCTAGTCTCTTACAAGTATACCACTATATGTTGCCCAGATTACTCGCACTTAAGTATACATGTTATTACAACCTTAGTGAGAGATTCATTTTTTCAAATTTCAAGGCCTTCTTTATATGTTCTTGAAGATAACACTGGTGACATACCACAACTGCTATTAGAAGCTAAACCAGTGGTCTTTGGATAATATTCAGATGTGTTCATGAGAGGTTGCACGTAACTGGAAGATCTGACTACAATAATATATAAAATACTTCAGTTCTTATTTTTCATAATGCAAAATACTTACATTGCTACTTCCTTTTCATTCCAATCCTCCTTGTTTTTAATTATGTTTTAATTATTTCTACTACAAGAAATCATCAGTAAAAGTTTACAGATGTCTAGGGGAGAAGATAATAACTACAGGTAGTCCTCAGCTTTCATTTAGTGTCTATTCAAAGTTATAGCAGAACTGCAAAAAGTGACATGTTTTTCACACTTATGACAGTTGCAGCATCCCCATGGTCACATGTTCAACATCCAGGAGCTTGGCAACTGGCTCATATTTATGATAGTTGCAGTGTCCTGGGGCCATGTATCTCCTTTTGTGATCTTCTAACAAGCTCAGTAAATGGGGAAGCCTGATGCACTTAACAGCCATGTTACTGACTTAACAACTGCAGTGATTCATTTAACAACAGTGGCAAGGTCATAAAATGGGGCAAAACTCACTTAACAAATGCCTCACTTAGCAACAAAAAGTTTGGGCTCAATTGTGGTTTTATGTCGAGGACTACCTGTACTGGCAAATAAAGAACAAAAGAAATGATAGTAAGGGGAAAATGTTGGAGCCTTTATGAAGATAGCTGGTATCTCAATTCATTTTAGGCAGGGGTGAAATCATGCAGTCTAAAAGATTCCTTTTGTGGCTCCTAGATCCATCTACGTTTGTGGCAGAGAGCCAAAATAGTTTGCTTAAAACTTGCAAATGCATAAAGCATCCATTTCACATCTTGGAAATCCTAAAAAATTCTTCCCACAAAGATTTCGGTCCTATTCACTTTTGCAGCTTTCAACATGAGATGCAAACCCTGTTTGACCCTCAAACTGACAGAAATTTAATTACTTAAGAAATAAGCAAATCATTACTTGTCAAATGAGCTTTAGAATGGACAAAATCTAAATTGCCTTATTGATAAACCAAAACTTGCACCATAAATTGATTCCACTCTCAGAAGACATGGAAAAAGAGCTCACCTCAATGGCTTTTGTGGAGCCCATGGTCTGTCAGACTTATTAATCATTATCACACATCTTCCTAGAATTACATATATTATAGCTTTATGGACTTTGTTCTATCTATCCCCATGAAAAAGTTGTTCTATATTTTCTAGTCGGTTTAGTGTCATAAAATTGTAAGTTTTAAGAAAATTTTGAGAATGCAAGTGTTATCTTAAGAGTTCTGTTACATTCTAATTTTTGTAATAAACTGGATCAGAATAGGACAATCATCCCTAATGCATGTAACCAGAGAATTTCTTGTTGGAAATATAACAGCAATTTTTTAAAAAAAATATATTGCAGCTTTCAATCACAGAGGTCAACAGCTTCCTTTTTGGGTGTCTAATTTCTTTTGGGTCATGCATTTCCAAGTGACCTACTTTGGTAAGAAAGGTGACAGCCAACTCATGGCCTAATTGATTTAGGAACAGTGCCCAGGGAGACAGTCCAATTAAGTTTACAAGCTGGCAATTAGCAGAAAGGCCTCTAAATCCCTGCACTGAGAGCATGTTTCTCTCAGTTAAGAACATAAATGTGCTAGAGATAGGAAAAGTAAAGCTGCGCTTTTTAGAAAATTGTTGTGAGCAGAGCCACATGGGAAAACTAAGAAAAGCAAGGTAGTATAGCCTGATTGCCTTGTGGTAGACAGGTAGCCAAAAAAATTCAACAGCATTTAAAAATACGCAACATTTGAGAATACATCAGCAAACTGTTTTAATTAGCTTTCCAAATAAACATCTACGACTGTTTAAACACTGGACAAGATAGAATAATTTATCTCACAAATTATTGTACAAGCTTTCCTGTTAAACAAGGTAACAAGACAATTTTTGAAGAATATAAAGCTGACATATCCTGAATGGTGTTATTATATTTATATACTTAATTAGTGGGATATAGGTAACGATTAGAGTGGCTTGTGGAGTAGTTTCTATCTACTTACCTATATACATACATAGATACATATCTACATATTTGGTCAAATCTGCAACCACTTTTGCTTAAAAACTATTCTTTAGTTGTAATACTAATGGTGCTGGATAAAATTCAGAGACCTGTGATTATCAATGGAATAATTAGGAGAAAGATGTTTGTCTCTCCAGCTCCCAAAATCAACTTGGGAGAATTGCCCATTCGGCAGAGTTAGAGCAAGGGGCAAGATGAGGAAGGCCTTCTGCATAAATTACAGTTTCTTGCACAACTGTGGACTTCATCAACATTATTTGCTAATTATTTTCATTGGCTGAGATACACATAAAATACAAATATTTTAATTACAAATCTCTCTTCAGGTTTCTTCCAATCAATGGATTTCAACAGATTCAGCCCAATCATTCAGTCCTATCATAAACAATGTAATCTTTGATTGTATAATGTAATATTTGATTGTTTTCTTCTAGTTCTTTTACTTTTCTTGCTTAGTTTTATTGAAAAATAATATTTTTTAAAAGCAGAAATATTATATCTACTGATAAAAATTACATTTGCCATTAACTACCAAATAAACTTACCAGTTTTGAAATGAAGCACTCCAACAGGTCCTTTGTCAAATCTAAATAATAGAAGATCATGTATACCCAAAACATCTATGTCCTGAGAAGAATCTTGTTGAACAGCCCATTGGATTTGAGTGAGACTGCTGGATATCTCAAAATTTCCACTGAATTGTAGAGTCGATTTTGGTGAGAAATCTTCAGCTAAAAGCTGCATTTTAATTGGAGACAATGCCATGTCAAATAACTGTAGTTCTCCTTGAGAACTACCAATAAGAATTATGGCAGCACTAGGGTGGCAACACATTAAGGCAGGTAGCAGCTTTGCTTCTGTTGCCAGAGTTACTTGACGGTAGGCTTCATACAGAACTACTGAAGAATCTTCACAACCCAGAAATAGTTTGTCCTCTGTAACATTCCTGCAACAGCTGATGGCCTTTGATGTTAATGGTATTTTGGTGATTGCCACACAATGAACTTTATTCCTAACATATTCATAAATGCAGCTGTCAACCATGGGCTTTTGGTCTACATTCGCAGATTGTTCTACAGTATGAATCTGATGTGAATTGCATAT
This sequence comes from Tropidonophis doriae, assembly GCA_026931265.2. Lineage (NCBI taxonomy): Eukaryota > Metazoa > Chordata > Lepidosauria > Squamata > Natricidae > Tropidonophis > Tropidonophis doriae. The sequence goes on along the minus strand of JAPKID020006365.1, from coordinate 4,867 downwards.
ACTAAATCGGACATCAAGTGGATCCCCATCTGTATGAATATAACTCAGAATCTGAAAACAACCAATATGCAGAATTACAGTGTGTTGAAATAGCATATACTTACAAGTACTATAAATAAAAAATGCTACAATTAATACCCAAGAAAACAAATTAATCGACAGAAATGGATTTCATTGTAACTGCTAAATCATGTGACATATTAATTGTGCCTCAAAGGTGGTCTGCATATCAGTGTATATAGTTTAGTTATATAGCTTATAGTGTAAATGGATGTACTGTTTTTTGGTTTAAGGTACATAGTCTTGTGAGTGTAATTAACAGGAGTATAATTTTTCACTAGTAAAATTAGGTCTGACTTTGTGAAAAATATATATCATATATTATTTTATTTTATAATGCATACACATTTATTTATTTATTTATTTATTTATTTATTTATTTATTTATTTAGTTGGATTTCTATACCGCCCCCTCTCCCCAAGGGACTCGCGGCGGTGTACAGGTGAAATTAAAAACTATACAAAAACACAATATTATATACAAGATAAAACACGATTAAATTAGCCCTGTACCCAGTGATAAAAATTTTAAAAAAACCCCATAAAACCTAATTAAGAACAATTTAAAATTAAATCTATGAATGATTTAATTATACTGTTTCTATTTTTAAAAATTCCAATGATTAGTACTTTCCCAGTTATATTAAACAGATTAAATTATATTAATGCAATATATTTCATAACTTTCCTTTTCAGCAAACTTAAAAATAAATAAATTAAACAAAACAATATTACAACAGTATATAATAAAAAATATTCCTGCTAATAAGTAAGAGTTGAAAATGTGAATGATGTTCTAAAACCCCTCAAAAACTAAAAAATATTTTAAACTGGCACTTAATACTTTAAGAGGCCAGAATCTAAAGGAACCATTTTTAACTGCTACTCTAATCTAAATAGGGATATCCCCAAAAAACCCTAAGAAGATTAAATCACGATATCCAAGTAAAAGTAGGTGCTTCTTTAAATAATTAAATAAATAATCCCACTCAAAGGTGTATCAGAGTATCAGATCAACAAGAGGTACTGAATCTTTCAAGTATTATTTCACTGGAAGAGTTGAGAAGCTTTCATGAAATCCCAATGCCATTCGATTCTTCTTCTCTCTAAATTGAGATTCAGTTTCTACTGAACCTAAAATGCTCTGCTAAATATCCCTTCAATTTTTCTTTCTGTACAACTGTCAAGGGATGAACAATTAAAAACAAAGAGTGGGGTCAAAGGTGTGTATTTGTTTTATGTAACTCACCTCTAAAATCCTTCAATCAAAGATCCTTAAAATAAGATTCCTCAAAGAAATAAACGTGTTAGTAGGAATTACATCTTAACAAAGACATAATTTCTAATAACTCTAGGGACATTTTAATTTCTTCCACATTTGGACTGAAGTATTCTGATATAGAACTAATTTAAACTGGTTATTATGAGAACTTCCCCCATATTAGACCTTCCTTCCCTTTATATTGCATCATTTAGGCTGGAAATCCAGGGTAGGGATTTACTTGGTTGCTACAAAATCACTCTAGAGCCTTTTTAGCTAAATAGGTAAAACAAATATCCAATTTAGAGATTTAGAGGATTACCTCTAAGTTGCCATGTTCACATTTCAAGAGTAGCAAGTTGGCTCTCTCTCTTTTGCTAGACACTGGGGACCAAGGCCAAAGTTCATCCTTTGCAGCAGACCACCAGCAAATAACCATATTCTGTACATTATTTATTGTCAAATGACGCTTTATCCTTCTGTTTCCTAGTCCTGGTATATCAGTGTAAGATATCTGAGTAAGAAAAAAATGCAGGGCAAATGTGAAATTACCAAACAAATACAGTATATGAGATTTATTTTACATAACAAAATAAATATATCAACCCTAAATATTATACCTAAACATTATTTCATAATTCCACTGATAGCACTGTTTTCCGCATGTCCTATACGTTATCTATCACTTCTGTTTTAGGATGTCATTTATAGGAATAACTTAAAATATCATGTCAGAATTATCTAGGATTACAGCAGAGTAAAGGTAACAATATAGTCTATTTGAATTTAGAATGTTCAACTTCCCTTATTTTGTCCCAATCCACGTGGCCCAATGAGCCACATGGGTTGGGACAAAATAATGATTAAAAAATTGTAGATAGTTGCTGGTACAGTACCCTTCGGAAGGTTGGTGCAAGAGGCATGGGGTGTATTGCTTGGCCTCCTGCTGCTTTTGTGGCCGCAATCAATGGCAAAAGCGGACCGAATGGAGTCCGCTGGAATGGAATGAATGGAATGGAATGAATGGAGTGATTCAGCTGATCCGATTAAGGAACTGAGAAGCACTGAGGTGACTGGGGAAGGGAAGGGCTTCATCCTGTGCTAGCCCTGGCACCCTTTCACTAGAGCTTATTTTCGGGGGAGGACGTATGTTTATACCCACCCAAAAATCAGGCCTGGCCTTATTATCAGGACATGTCATATTTTGGGGGAAACACAGTATGGTCCTATGCAGAAGTATTCACCCTCCTTAAGATGTTCTGAACTTTTCAATATGAATATTATTACAGTTTCATGAGTGTTTGGAAGTGTCCATTAATTCTCAATAAATCAAAGACATTCTGTAGCATTTAGGGTTGTCGGGCCATATCTAAATGATGGAATGAGTTTTAATGGAAAGTATTACTACTCAGCGCTTTCTGGCACATATTTATGGGAGGCTGCTCAAATGGCAGAAACTCATCATTGATATATGAAGAATTTAAGTAAACCAATACTTACTATTAAAGATTGGTTCCATTTATTTAATACTGTAACCTAAATTAACCAACATATAAAGTGCCAGTGCAAAAACAAAAAAAAACTTTTAGATTCAGTAACACAGAGGTCCCCAATCCCTGGTCCTTGACCTAGTATTTGTCCATGGCCCATTGAGAACCAGGGCATGCAAACAGTGGGTGAGTGCATGAGTGTGGAAAGCTCCATTTGTGCAAGTGGAAGACGCAAACCATGCCCTCTCATTGCTGCCGCTGCTAGTTGACAGAGCTGGAAAGGCGGGGGACCACTGCAGTAACATACACAAACTTATCTCCAAGAACTGCAAGCAAAACTTCCTCCAATTGATTAATAGTGTTTTAGCTCACTAGATACAAAAGCTGCAGAGGTGGGTTGCTACCGGTTCACACTGGTTCAGGTGAACCAGTAGTGGTATTTTGGCCTTGGTCACCTGAACCGGCAGCAATCCAGGCTGACCATGCCCCCAAACTGATTCCCCAGTTGCCGGTGCTAGCATCTTTTTTAGTAATTTTTAAATGTTCTGTGTATGCACAGAACAATTTATAGTCAACTGCGCAGACACACACAGTGCACATCTGGTGCGCTTGTGATGCAAGCTGTCAGCAACCCACCCCTGAAAACCTGGCCTATTCTTTCATAGCAAACGGCTTCAACAGAGTAGAATTTGAGCATAAAATACTAGATAATTTCAGGTTCTGCCACATTATCTATGGAATTTTGGTCTAGATTTTGACTTGGCAATTTTCAGAAACTGAGTTCTTGAACCATTTGACTTGCTTGTATGTTTGGTATAGCTATCTTCCCACATGACTCACTCAGACTTAAATTCTTACAGAATTCATTGACGCAGAGAACTCATTATATCTTCAAGTGATGGCAACCGATCCAAGTCCAAACCATACCCAAACGATGACCCTTTGATGCCTGACAGTTCGTATGTGACAGGCAGTACTTAACTTCTAATAGTTAAATACATATATAGCCTGAAAAAATCCACTTTTAACCCATCTGTTCTTAAAACATTCCTCTAGAAGCCTAAGGTCATCTAGGTGCTTACAGTACATTGAAACAGAAATAATTCTTGTGAGCAAAGGTTTCTAAGTTGCCATTTTCCTGTGAATCCCATTTTCCTGTTCCTGCTTTTCTCCTGATAGAGTCAAGGGGAATTTATTTATTTTATTTATTTTATTAAATTTATAAACCGCTCCATTCTCCCCGCAGGGACTCGGGGCGGTGCAGCAGGCATCAGCATGATGCCGGCTGATACACAGATATTTTTCTGAGGTTTTTTGTGGTTCCCTCAATGTTATGATGTGCTTTTTAGTGGCATTGACAAGATAGATTTATTATTGTCCCAAAACATATTGTAAGATGGTGTCTGATAGTGACTGGTTGAGAACAGAATGTTTAAAATGGGTTTATATATTTTTCCAGATTGATAATTATCAGTTGGTTTTTTATGAGGCCTTCAGATATATATTGTATGCCTCTAGATACCATAAGGTCCAAATTTCCCTCTATTGATGGTAACCAAACTGTGTGTAGAGGGCAAGGCTGGCCCAAATCAATCCTTATTGTTTACTGAAATGTCTCTCAAGTCTTAGTTATTCCTTTAATTGAATTGATTGTGCTGTTCATGGTATCACACTTGCACACTGGATGTTGAATTATTTTTTTTCAAAATAAATGAAATAAAGTAGGGCTCAAATGACATTCTGGTTTACACCAAGTGGCAGAGATGTGCAAACCTTCAGAACATCCAAAAGTCCACAAAATATTTTTTCATGGAGTACTTTTGTGCGCATAACATATACATACATAAAAGTCATACAAAATTGTAATACCTTTGAGTATGCAAGAAAGCCTGTTACACTTTAATAGCCAAGAAATGGTAGATGTGTGTATGAAGATATACACATAAGGTACATACATTGATACAAAGTAATTTATACTGGGAGACTGAAAGACAGTTACTGGATGAGATGATTCAAATTTCCTTCTCCTAAATTGTGGCCCAAAAAAAAAATCCAT
>JAPKID020006364.1:0-10689 GCA_026931265.2 Tropidonophis doriae | reverse complement strand
TGCTTTCTGAGCGTGGGGGGGGGGGGAGAAGGGAGGAAGGGGGTCTCTTTTAGTGACCGGCGATATCTTTTTTTCCTCCCCAGCTGCTGCCCAAGCGCACGGACTGGACTGGAAAGGAGCATCCCAGGAGCTACGAGAGCCTAGTAAGAGAAGCGGCCAGGCGGCGTGGTTCGGTGTGATGTGCTAGGGAAAGTTTGCAAGCAGCCCTTTAAAAATTGAATTTCCCGCAATTTTTTTTTAACAACTTTAAAAAAAAAATAAGGGCAATTTTTTTAAAACTCGTGCTTTCCGCCCGAGAACAGGCGAGTTTGTTTTGTTAAGTCGGGCAGGTGTTGTCTCAGGAGTCATCTGTCTGGGGTCCTGCAGTTAGGGTAAATAATAATAATCCTACTAATGCGAGAGCCGTAGAGTCACTATGCTAGAAATAAAGGTACGTCATGGATGTTGTGCAGGGAGAGCAGGAGGCGGGAGGGGAGGAGCGAACGAGGGAGAGCTTGTGTGAGCCAACTAGGCCTGTAGGAGCGCTCTCTTGTATGCAGTCCTATTTCACATAACACAATAGGGCTGTGCAATTATTGAGGAACTATAAGCAGTCTTTATGGACGAAATCTCTCTGTTTTCCATTTCTTATTTTGCTGAAAAACAAAGCAAAACAGGCTGGAAGAAAAACTGCTTGTCTAACCCTGGCAGATAGTGTTAAGTTACGATCCCACAGCTAACACTTTCTGTCTGAATTTGGTGGGAGGCAGAGTGTTGTTCTTAAAATGATATGGGTTTGACAAAAACAAGCATGTGAACTGTTGTGTTGTTTTGAGGCACAGTATGTTGTGTTGTTTAGCTTGCAGTATATACAACTGATCGGTTTGTGGTTCTATTTGTCTGTTTTTGATTAGAGACATTTTTTTTGTTTCACATTCAGGAAGGAACATCTATGGAACTAAGCTAGAAAACTTATGAATCTGTGACAGACTACTGTTTGGGATAGTTTTGAGGAGGATTTTTTGGGTAGTTCAAGGAAGTTTTTACTGGCATACAGAATGTATTTCTCTTTACCCTCTGTGCAGCAGGAGTTTTTTATTTTAAATGAAGGGTAAAAGCAAAATATCACTCACTTGTGGAGCAGGCAGGGAAATCTAATTATGGATTTCTTAGCACTTTTCCCCCTTGAATTATAATTAGTCATATGTCACATTTTTAGCCAAATAAATTTTATTTCATCATATATAGACAAGCATGGATTGGATCTAAACTTCTTTCAAGAATCAAGAAAGAGACAAATTTTGCTTCATTCTTGTTCATATGGGTATACCAATGCCTTTTAAGGTTTTTGGTATATGTTGGACAGCAAATTGTGGTAGACAAGTTTCTCTCGTGGGACATATTGTTAAAAGCTATTAGCTTTACTAGATTCAGCCTTCTTCCTCCATCCCCCCCTCTAATTCATTATAATGCCCTTGTCTGACAAGTGGAAGAAAGTCGCCTCAGTGTATAAGCTCACATAGAGGTACAATGATCTGGCACCTTTGAAGACAGATACAATGTTTCTGAAGCCAATACCTTTAGGTAATTTAATAATTTTGGACTATAGATGCAGACAAATTCACATGAAGTTTATGGTAGTAAAGGCTGATTGTACAATATATGGCAAAGCAGAAAATTATAGCTTAAAGTGCCTCCTTTCCAAATGGGCATTCTTCTCACAAAAGTTTTTGATTTATTGTTTGTGACAAAGTAGTTTCCCATGAGCTAAGTTTGGGCATTGTTGGTAGAAAATGTTTATAGAACATGAACTGCTTGCTAAAAATTGGCAAAGATTAAGGGATTGGGTTTATTTTATATTACATCTAAACTTAAGTGTGAAGTTAAACTACATGACTTTTCATATATTGGTCTAATTTTAAGGATTGTACAATTTTACACATTTAGAAGAGGTGGGTTTTGAAATATACTGCCTAGTGATAATACGACTTGAATAGAGTGCATAACTAAAAAGGGAAATGAGAAGATAGTGCAAGGTATAATGTATGTACAGCTGCTTACATTTTTAAAGCAACATTTTGTTGCTGGTTACCTGCTTCAATTTCAGAAATCAGTGATCATAAGGGTGCTTATTTAGTAAAAGATACATTTTTATTTTATTTAGGAATTGTATCACTTCAGTCTAGTTGGCTTAGCCAAGCTGATTGCAGAGCATAAAGCTTATTTAAAACTTAGTTTATTAAGAATTGTTAGAACAAAAACTGTAGCTAAAGTAATATATTTACATCAGAAGTTGTACATACAAGATTTATATTTTGATTTTTTAAAAATGCATCTTATAAATAAATGCTACTAAATGTGGTTTTAATCATTGAATATTTTTATGCATTTTTGAGACATTAATCTCTATTCTTATATAAATGTTATCATTTGTCATTGATTTAACTTAGTGCTAAATTGTGCAGTTAATGTTAAAAGTTTACTTCAGTTGAACAGAAGTATTATGGTCTTTTCTTTCTTATATAAATAGCATAGCTCTGACGATAAGAATCAGACGAAAGAGCACATATTACTTTTTAAACAGATTATTTCAGTTTAGCCAAAATATTAATTGGTGTTTGGAGTATCACAAATGAATTGAATGTGTTCTTGGGCAGTAATATGCAGCTTTACTAGCAAACTTTAGAAAAGTTAAAAGGATAGTGCTGTATTACATCTATTTTCAACTTTATATTTTATTGATCATATTACAAAGGAATCATGTTCAAGAAAAACATAAATCTTAGCATGCTACTTAAAATATTGATAAGAACCAGTTAGCAGTTCAAATCTTAGCATGCTACTTAAAATATTGATAAGAACCAGTTAGCAGTTCCCAGTTAAGTCAATGGAACGTTTAGAGTATGAAGACAACTGTTTTTATTATTATAGATCCAAAACTATAGAAATCTGAAGAATGAAATACATGAAGTATACATTGTTAATAGATGTTCATCTTCTCATAGATCTGAATTGTTTTACTTAATTTTTTTAACCTATTGATCTGGTTCTCACGACCTGCTGAGCAATAATATGAGTTATCTGGGTTGATATGTTATGGAATTCAGTCACTATAATTTCTAGATGATGGTATTGTGATTTTATGTTATGTAATAGTTTTGTCCCTTAAAATTATTTAAATGCTGAAAGTATTCTAATTTTTAGAGGGTTTGGATGCCCATTTTTCTCTTCTCTGTCTTTCAAACTTGGTATGATCACCCCTTCCAGTACATATTATTAAAAAAAAAATCAGCAATGTGTGTGTGTGCATTGCACCTTTTCTAGACGTTCAAGGTGACATACATACTTTCCATAGTTCTACAGGTCTTCGTATGTAACCCTTGTGGAGACTGAAATTCAGAAGGGATTGTATAACATACCAATCCAAAACAGTCCATTCTTTTTTTCTTTTTGAAGCTTTGGAAAAATTCCACACACACTGAAGTACTTGTCTTGAAGTGTTAGATAAACAATTGCATGGTTTTAATGCAACATCTACATTAAATATTGATAGTTTTCTTCAGTAGGCAGGAAATATGTATTCTTTCTTAAGACTGGGTACTTTAAAGTGGTGAAAATGAAACTAATGTAAAAATAGTCTTTTAGGAACTGTTATCAAAGTTAATAAAGACAAAAAGTATAGCAAGATAGTTTGTAGGCAGCATCAATAATCCTGTAAAGAGTTTACACAATTTTGAAAGTTTGTTATACTGTTTTGCAGATGCTATGTATTTCCAAAATACTGATTTATTTGGTATTTCTGTGGGGCAAATATAGAACAATCATTAAAAATTTCATACTTCAGGGAGCTAAATATTCCAATCTGAGAATGGAAAACCATTTTGCTGATTATTTAAAATGTTTAAAGGACTTTTTACCCCCTCTCAGTGATCATATTTATAATTTTGAGAAAATCAATCATTGTTACAAAATGACTGCCATAATGGTGGTAACAAATTAGCAAAGGCTAAAAGAAAATAAAACTAATTCTCAAACACAATTATACTGAAGAATGAAGGGAGCTTAGGCGTGAAAGCTAAAAATCAGAGTATATAAAGCCTACTGGAAAATCCATTTTACAGAAAGTATTGTTGATAATCTGAGAAACACAGTGAGGCAAAATATGTACTACCACTAAAATATGATTTTTATCTCTAGTGATCCACAGAGGCAAAACCCCAACATACTCCCAAAGGCTCACTGTATACTGCACAGACATAGTCTCCTCCCATTTTTAATCTTTCAAGATATTTCCTAGTATTTCCCAGTGTGTTTTGTTTTTTATGTACATTTTAAAGCAAGTTCATATTCACCTACCTTTTTTATATTCTAAAATAGTTTGAGGCTCCATGTGGGGATCTGGTAGCATGGTTGGAAGTAAACAGCTTTAGACTTGAGCTTCACTTTGATGTATTCCAATTACTACCTAGTTATTTTAATTTCAAGAAAAAAGAAATGGTTCAGGAACTCTATTAGAACCTAAGGGGAAGTACAAAGAAGCAGTGTTGCCCATAGACACCAGATTAGGTCTCTGTGTTTGTGAATTGGAGGCTTGTTACTTTTTATGTAGTGTTCACTGCTGTTAAATTCTTTACAGATATATGTTACATTGTAATAAAAGGAAATTGTGATATGGAGAGTAATTTACTTATTCTAAATGAATAAGATACTACTACTGTAAAATATTGCTAAGCATGCTTTTTGTCTGCCAGTGGAAGTACAATATTAATTTAAATGTAACTCCTTGGAAACTTAAAGTTTAAGGTTTCAAAAGACCATTTTCACCGTATTTTGAGAGTTTATGTAAGGAAGAAGTAATTATTCTCTCTGGTTCTATGAGTGGATTTGGCTTTACAGACATCTTTAGCTTCAGTTCTTGACTGAGAACTTTTTGAATAGCTAGAAATTTTTTTATAAATTAAAGGTAAATATAGAGTAAGTACAATTACATTATTTAGAACCAATTTCTTGTAAAATGTGATTTAATACCATGAATGCATCATGATTTCATTTTTCTTCAATAGTTTAACCATGAAAATGATTAACAGTCTACAACTATTCTTGCTTATTATAACAGCAATTGATAAATGAAATCCAAACCATCAGCTTACATTTATAATTTGGACCTCTTGATTATGTTTGCTGAGGAAGAAAAAGTTTTCAGATTGCATCTCAGATCTTGTATATTAGTTGCCAAATTTTGGGAATTGAGATTCCCAAACAGGTAGTTGAGCTGGCCAGAAAGGAAAACTAAATTCTTTGCTCTGGAGTTTGTGCAGTAGGAAGAACATACTGGATCAAATTCACACAAGAATGTTTCATTGTGTCCCCTTATAGTGAACAAAATATGAACAAATGGCATATCCATAGCATTTCTTCAGATCAGCTAGCTATTTACATATTCAAAATCCTGCTTTTCAAAGAAATCCAATGGCATCTGACAACTTGGATTTATGTAGGGAAAATCTGATCCTCGTAGAACAGTCAGATACCCTAATTAGGTGAAATGCTAAACAGATAGGACCTGGGAAAGAAAAAAAAATAGGAATGGCAAGCTAAACTGAAGATAGCTGAAAATAAAACTAAGGGTAAAACTGTGTAGTTCACTGAATTTCTATCAAATAATGAGACATTGTTTCAACATAAAAATAATCTCAGTTGGATTATATGTTGGGCCATAATCTGCAGTTTATACCTCCACTTCCTCTGAAGGATGTGGCTAGATTGTTTAAAGGGCCCTTATCTGATTTTATTATTAAGCTCCCTGAATCTTAGTAAAAGATTTAAAATAATCTAAAGAATAAAGTATTATTTTCATAATAGATTTTAAAAATCCTTTCATATGCTTGGAAGGACCCTCAATATGGCAGAAACTGTCTTGAGAAAATGATGGGAGCCTTCTCTGGCATAGTATTTTGCTTTACTACGGAATTTCCAATAGCTAAAACTTAAGGGATAATTAATACAGTAATTCACAAATCATATTGACTATGAGAGATTGGGGGAAGTTAGGGAAGGAATTGGTCAAAAATAAAGAGTGGGACAGTTGGCAACTTATTTCATAAACTATGTAGCCCAGGTAGAAAGAAGTCTGGAATAAATATTGCAAATCGTAATTAACTCACTATGAATGCAAGTGTGAAATTCCTTTTTCAGTTTCTAAAATTCTATTTTACCCCATATTGGCACAGTAGTCTTGCTATTTTGATCGTGATAATTGTAGGATTTGACACTAACTCTGACATTTATTTGAGTGTATAAAACCAGCTATTGTAAATGTGTGTATTTAAATTTGTGCAATAGTAGTTTATTTAAGTAATCTAATCCTTTTTTTTCTTTTGGAGATGTGTGTTAAAATTTCAAATGTACATTAAAATATTTGATTATCTTGGATGGATACCCTTTAATTTTATTTTTTTGTGAGTCTGGTAGGAGCTCAACACACTTTTCCTCAATGTCTAACAGAACAGTCATTAGCTTGACTTCGGAAAAATATTATCCAGTAGGGTAATGGGAGAGGTGGGGTGTAATGAAGTTCCATAATCACTACTCCTGAGGCCTAGGAGTTACAATTGTGCTTCATCTAGGAGAGTTGAGAAGGGATGACTGAAAGGAGCAGTAAGTGTTTCACCCTTCTTCCATGTACAACAGAAGTTCTGTTAGCACAGTCAAAAGTGTGCTATGGTCATGGATGGTTGCATTATTTTAAAATATTTTTTTTTAAATCCCACTTTAGAACAGCTGTGTTCAGCCTTTTGGCATGAGTGGAGGAATTAAATAAAGCGTATAAAATACCTAATAGAGTTAATGGATGTATGTAAATAACAAATGTATATGTGTCTGGGTTTGTGTGTATACATATACATCAGGAATGGAGACTAGAGCCAGGGAAATTTTCCCTTCTTTGCTAGCCAGATGTGACAGTGTGAAAAAACTATATAGAGTTTTTTCATAAATTTCTGCTGGCCTGGCACTAACATTTTTCTTCTGGCCTCTCTTGCTACATGGTTATGTTTGGGAAGAAAGAATTAGTATAGGAAACAAAAAATATTTGTCTAATGAAAACTTATGGCATAAGGAGAGTATGGCTCAGTGGAAAATGCCAGTGGTCAGCAGATGACTGTTAAATTACATATTTTGAATATTGAAAATAGTTTTCTGTATCTTGACATGAAGAAACATATAGGTAGAAGTGTTTCTTATTACAGTACAGCTTGACTTATGACTGCAGTTGAGTCCAACATTTCTATTGCTAAGTGAATTTTACCTCATTTTGTGACCTTTCTTGCCACAGTTATTATGTCATTGCTGTGTTAAATTAGTAATGAGGTGGTTAAGTGAATAAAGCTTTCGTATTATCTGCTTGTCAGAAGGTCACAAAAGATGATCACATGATCCTGTGATAATGCAACTGTCATATAAATATAAGTCAATTGCCAATTTTCATCTGAAATTTGATCAAATGACCATGGAGATGCTGCAATGGTTTAAGTGTAAAAATGGTCATAAATAACTTTTTTCAATGCTGTTGTAACTTTGACTGGTCACTAAATGAACTGTTGTAAATCAAGGAGTACCTGTACTGGAATTCAGCCTTATTAAGCTGATAATAATTTATTAATAAGAAAATAGTGCAGATTAAATTAATTATCTTATTCCTGTACTATATAGCAGTCCCAATTTTACTCCCCCCCTCCATTTCTCTTCAAATTTAATCAAATATGCGAGAATGACTTGCCTTCCAGCTTATCACTCTCTCTCTCTCTCTCTGTACATATATAGCACCAATATTTATCTGAAATAAAATTATTTATTGAATTTATGGACATAGATCAAAATAGTCAGTGAGAAAACCCGTTTAGAAAATTAACTAATTCCTCATGGGACAAATTTTTTTGTCTATACAGAAAACAATTTATATGTGCATTAAGTTTAATAATTCCAGCTGCTTTTATGTTGGAAGTGTATTAGGTTAACACAGATTTTCTTTTTAGTCTTTTTAAGTTTAAGAAGAGGATGCAGAAATGCTTAAGTAATTTATTTGAATTTATCTAATTGATGGTATTCCTGTTCTAAAGAAAATAGAAGAGAGAAAAGATAAGGAAAAGGGAGAAAACAAGTAAATGTGCTATATTCTAAAAGTTTTGAAAGCAATTTGTTTAGTAGTTTACATTATAAGAAGAAAAGTTGATGTTTCATATTCTTGAAAAATGTAATGTGTTACAGGATGGTTTGAATCCTGCAGTATTCTTGACATCTAAACTAGCAAAATAAATAATTCAAAGCCATAATAGCAAATATTGGATTTTCATGTATGGCAGAGCAAAAACTACCTTTCAGTAAAGAGTCAGTGGAATGTGTGTCTGTATGTGTGCTTTTTAACCCTTCTCTCTGTGGCAGTATTTTGGAAGATTTGTAGTATTTCCTTCTATACTTTTATATACCACATCAATAAGGGCCATTTCTATCTTCCCACTTGGCAGTCTGACTTAAAAAAAGTGACTTTAAAAAGTGAACAAGTTAAAAAAAAATAACTCTTTGATATGTGTAGAAGAGATCTGACATGAGTTGAGAATAGTTATTTCTGTTGTTACTTTTCCATTGAGATTTAGTTCAAAAACTACCATTGCTTCAGATGGTTGTGCCCTCAGAAAGGCGGCTCACCATCTTTGCTATCCTACAGTTGTTGTTTTTTTGAGCCTGGCAATCAGAATGCTCTTTTTTTCTTCTTCAAGCACTTGATAAAGGCTAGATAAACTGCTGCCCTTAAATTTTTTTTTAGCAAAATGGTTGTTTTAATTTGGGTTTTAGCACAAGGGCACGTAATTTAATTTTCTTTTAATATAGAGCTCTGTATTTTGTATATGTCTTTTTAATATTTCCTTGTGCGCCACCCCGAGTCCCTAGGGAGATGGGTGCGGGATATAAATGTAATGAAATCTAAATCTAAATGTGTGGCAAGGGAAAAGAGAATGTTTTGTTTCACAGAAGTTTCCTGCTCCAGCGAGGAAGATGGTATTCTCACAGTTTAGCTGTGGGATGTGTTGATACTTTTGCAGAATACCAGTAAGTTATAACTGCAAAGCAAAGTCTAGGATAAAATAGCATATAGCATGTCTACATTGTTGTGGGGGAAAAAACCTGGGCCAAATTGGACATATGGATAAAATTCTTATTGAACCTAAGAGCTCCATTTTATACACACAGCTCTGTTATTGCAATGGCCTTTTTTTTTAAATTGCAGCTGTTTGAAAGAAGTGGTTCTACAATTAAATAGCTTCCTGCTGCTTCAGGCAAAAGGACCACCAGATGATCATCAGAAATGTACCAGTCCTTGAGGAAAGATCAGCTGCAGGAATTAAATGGGAGAGGTACAAGATCCTGTGGCCTAGAGGTGGAGCTCTCGCCTCCCAATCAGGAGATTGTGAGTTCGATCCTAAGTACAGGCAGATGTAGGGTCTCTTGCTTGGTCAGGAGGTTGGACTAGATGACTTGCAAGGACATGCATGACATGCAAGGCATTCCAACTCTTTTAATCTGTTAAATCTCTTAGTATAAGGATGTGACCATGGAAAGAAACCTGAGAAGGAGGCTCATAGGGTGGAATGAAAGAACTCCATTAGGCCTGACAGAATCTGCTTTATGTCAGATGTAAAACTAGTCCTAGTTCCAGAGTGTTTGGGAATGGGAGTCAAGTGGAATCCTGTAAGCTAGAAGATAGTGTAGTCTTTGAGGGGGGGGGGGTGCGCCAAATGGACAGTCCTTTGTTTTCTTTTGCTTGGATTGCCACTTTTTGGTACCTCTGCTGCTTTTTGGTTCCTGGCTGCCACCTTCTGCAATTGGAAGTGTACCTACAGAACTTCAAAGACAAGGATGCCAAAATAATTGGCATCTATTGTGAGCAAGCAATCATTATTTATACTTCCCCCAAATCTCGGAATAATTTGCTTCCTTTCTGCTTTTCAGTTTTTTTAATGGTTTGTGCTGCAGGATGCTTCTAACAGATTTTAGTTAATAAGGGAGCTGTAATTGATATGAATTTTCACAGCCCCAAGCCACCTAGGAATAATGATAAGGGAATGAGGATGGTTGTTGCAATTAAAAATGAGGATTATTGCTTTTAAAAAAAAGAATTGTCAACACTCTCAACAGATACTCAGTGTGAATGCTTACATGAGAAATATATCATCACTAGGAATAGTTTTGAATTTCTAATGCAACCTCCAAAGAAGTCAACCTTAGCAAAGCTAATGATACTTACTTCCAGGTAAGTTGGCATGAGATGTGCAGCTTAAACAACTCAGAATCCATAGAGAGCTCTACTTTGGAAAACTAGTATTAGCAGTATTAGTCATCTTAGTAAAATATTTCATGATGTATTCAATTCTATATCCTTATAAAGAACTACAAAGATGTAGGATTGGCTTAACTTTCCCATGTCTTAGTCTTCATCTAGTGAATGAAAGACACTAAACTAAATAACAACAGATTCCCATAGATGAATATGTAATTGGTTCATTTCTTGTCACAGCCCAGCATGGTTGACAGGACAGTCTATAGAAAAGAAGGACTAGGGTGACATGATAGCAATATTCGAGACCGCCTTCTGCCACATACATCCCTTCGACCGATCCGCTCCCACAGGGAGGGCCTGCTCCGGGTGCCGTCAGC
>JAPKID020006363.1:0-10690 GCA_026931265.2 Tropidonophis doriae | reverse complement strand
ACCATTTGGTCTCTTTTAAAAATACAGCAGGATTATTGTGGTTTTTGCAATGAGCTAAGGAAGAAAATGATGTCCGAGGTCTTAACTGAATCAATGGTCTTAAAAGATCTATGATTTATTTACACAGGGATTCGTAATGATGAATGTAATGGGATGCCTTTGCACTGTTTTCCTTAAGATGGCAGGGGAAACCCAGTAAGACAACTGATTAGAGCTATTATGGAAAGCTCTTTGCTTTCTTTTCCTCCATGGGAAGTTGAATGGATCCCCCCAAATCCTAAGGAAAGCTTTTTATATTAGATAAGACCATGCAGGTCTTGGTGAGAAATTTTGAGAAGAATGGGAGGAAAAGTAAGAGTTTGGGTTCTTTGCTGAATTTACTAACAAGGGCAAATTAAATTAATTGCATTTCCCATTAAAGCAAAAGCAAAAACAGATAGTTGATAATCAGATAGCTGCTGCCAATCAGATGAGATTAATCTTCCCCAATTTGACACTTCTTTGTGCTCCCATCATGGAATCAACTGACTGCTTATCCAGACCTTGCAGTGTTCTGTATTTCCTTTTAGCCTGGCTTTTATATTTCAACAGCAATCAATTGTGTGGAGTTCTGAGCATGCAAATGGTTACCAAGAAGTTGAAATATTAAATATGCCAACAATATCTGTGCCACTGAGAAAGGAAGTATTATTGAATATAGTTTGGTTTTTTTTCTTATTTTTTAAAAAAGTTTTAACCAGAATTACTGTTTTGGTCTCACTAACACATAATGCTAAATGATTGTCCATTAATCCCAACCTTCAAAAAAGTTTGATTCCAGTTATATATTATTTTTAAAATTATTTGTATCAGCATAAATATTAAAACCCTATGTTTTCTGGGGGAACTTGCAAGTCCAAGAGCCATGAAGAAACAATCCTTCTGGTTGTCCACATTTCCAACATACATTTGGAGTCCTTTTACACATTCTAGAGTTTTTCTGGAGGCACATACCAAGAGAGTTTTAAAAATTCTCTTTTAAGTTATGTCAGTTTTAGTTTTTCTAGCTATATCCTTTCCCATCAATATCTTATGTCCAAAGTTTTTAGCTCATTTTATTATACAGTCAACCAACCATTTGTTCAGTGACTGTTTAAAATTACAAGGACACTGAACAAATGGACTCAATCTGTGCTCAAAGTTAGGACTGTTCCAGAACCCTCATGGGATTCTGTTGGTTAGCCCTGGTTCAGGCCCTGGTAGTGGCGGCAGCTGGAGGCTCCACCTACCTGCCCAGATATCATCAAAGGTGCTCTGTGTGGTAGCGAAGATTAGAATTTTTCATGCCTGGATTGCATTTATGATAAATTGCCAAGCACCTCACAATCATGAGATTGCCATCTTCAATCTTCCCTGCCAGCTATCCCATAAAGGGAAGCTGTCTGGGAAGGTTGAAAACCATTGCTGCCTGGCTAATTTCTGTGTGCAGGCTGAAAAATGACTATCCCCAAATTGAAACTTGGATTTCTTGCTTGGGTTTCAAAACAAACCTTTTTCAGCCAGCCTCTTTAAGAGTCAAAGAGCTGCTTGGCAGAAGGACTCAGTCCAGCAGCTCTTTTGCTCTCAAAAACACTATCTAAAGAAGCCCATCTTGATGCATGAAGTAGCAGCGAACACCTACACTGGGCTGGCTAAATGATCTGTCCAAGCCCCCATTCAGCCCATCCAGCAAAGGAGTTCTCTTCTGCAACAAGTGAGAGAACTTCCTGCTTTTAAGAGAATTCCTTTCCTGGCAAGATCTTTCCTAGCCCCATTCAGCCCAGCCTATGAAGAAGTTTCCTTCTGCACAGGGAGCAAAAAAAGTGCCAACCTTCGTCAGCAGGCAGCTCTTTCACTCCATCTTATTAACAACTGCAATTGGGAGAGCCAAGATTGAAATCATTGAGTGAAGTGGTCACATGGGCATCTTGCTTAATTTATGAACAAAGTGACTGCATTATGGCAATAGCATTTAGACCCATAGTTCTTTGAGCAGCTTACAGTGTCAGCATTATTTATATATTACTCCCAACAACCTGGGTCCTCATTTTCTGACCTTGGAATTATGGTTATTAAACAAGATCTTTTGTTCTTTATTTTTTCTCCCACCTGTACAGGGAAAAACTTCCTGCAGATCTTCCATAACTTTTCATTTTCTAGACACACCTCTTTGTAAATTGCAACATTTTAAAAATGAATACTAAGTTAAGTTACTTCTGCATAATTAGGAACTGTAAAACAATGGATTGATACAAGCATCCTGAAGATATGACAGTGCCTTCTGAAAGAGAAATCCTGAGGCTTTGTTTTTTTTTTAAAAGCATTGCTAATCTTTTAGAACTGACATGGCCACATTAATATTTTTATTACGCATGCAAAACTTAAAAAAATAATGCTAAATTGCTTTTCATCCACATCAATACAATGTCAATGCCACACTGATACTACAATGGAATACAATAATCTGATTTATTTTTAATTTTTGATAGAGCATTGAATTTCATTACAGTATGAGCATTGTACTAAAGGCAAACATACATTGATACAATTACAGAAATAATACATTAATTCTATCATGCTCTCAATTATTAAAAATAACAACTTAATATGGTTATTAAGTCTTTGGGCCTCTAATGCATACACATTATTGTGAAAACGTTAGTTCTTGGTTCTCCACACAGATTCTTGGTTGCCAGCCCACTGATCATAATGGCACTTGCTACTGAATAAATAAGCATACAGCTGTTTTAAACACTTAGATTGTGGGGGTGGGGGGGGAGATGGTGGCCCTGTTATGACTTATGGACTTCAACTCCTAGAATTCCAGTGCCAGACTTGAGGAGTTGAAGTCCATAAGTCATAAAGGGGCCATCATTCCCCACCTCTGAATTAGATGGATGGGTTTATTCTGGAGGATATGAATCATAGTAACTAAATGAAGCATCCATTTTCAAACACACAACCTCTTAAAAAGACTCCACTGATCAGAAGGACACCATTTTTATTCTAAGCTCCTGAAGAATTGGTATTAAAGACAGAATGCTGAGAAGATATAGTCTTTCTCAATCACTATTTAAACCAATTTTATTTTGTTTCTAACTAAATATAAATCTGACTGCACTGTAAACAATTTGAGTAAGGAACCATTATAGATATTTTGTGTACAATATTTAATTCAAACCTTTATTGTCAGAGTACAACATGTATACAATGAGATTGGCTGAGCCTCCCTTCGTGCCCCCCCCAACACAATACAACTCACAGTGAAATGCAAAAAATCCCTAGCCCAGTAAATCCTACTAACAAATACCCAGTCCTATTGCACCATGTAAACTTATTGCAGGCTGCAATGGCCCCGCAAGCCAATTGCATTATGTTGTTGTAGAGTTATTTTTCATTCAGGAGTCTGACCGCCCATGGATAAAACTGTTGTTCAGCCTGTTTGTGTGGCTGCCTATGCTTCTATATCTCCTTCCAGATCGTAGAAGAATAAAGAAGGGTGTGAGCCGTTCCATATTGTTCGACAAATCATATTGTACATCCACTGCTCTTCCTTGGAGTAATGATAGGGTGCCAGAGCTTGGAGCCACATAGGAAACAAACACATACATTCTACACATTACAGAATGTGAATTTGGGGCAGAGATTTTTGCAAGGTTGCTTGGTGAGACATTGCTTCCTTAGCCCAGCTGTAATATAACATTAAAGTGTCCCTTTAGATTCCAATGTAAGAAAAGGCTGATTTTCTGTACCTTCAGGCCACTTATCACTTGAATCCTACAGCCACATGGCAAGGTAAGTTCACGTACCATTAAAAGGTAGGATATTTGTTTATATGCTAACTTAGGTGTGTTAGCTTAATTTAGGACCGAGTGAAAAAGCAATGTGCACTTCTGTTGTTTTTTTTTAATAAAGGCTAATTCAGGAGTTTCTTCAATCTTTGACATCTCTGAGGAATTTTCAGGTTTTAAGAAAATTGCTTTTCAGATGGATTGTATTCGTCCCTTGGTTGTATCCTGATTCCACTTCAAATGAAAAACATGTGGCAAATTTAAAAACTCCAGAAAAAGCAGAACAGTTGAAGAAAACTAGAGTGTAGTAGAGAGCTTTTGTATATCTGCACATCCTATTTGCAATTTCTAATTAAATAAAGCAAGCAGTGGTTAATGCCTTGCCCCGTTGGCGCAGCAAAGACAATTTGAGAAAGACACAAAAACACTCTTGTAAGACCTTGTACAAAGAGACATCTTCTTTTCCCCAGCCTCTTCCTTTATCCAAAAGACAAGCAAATCTTGATAAGCACAACTGGGAAGTATCTATCCACCACCTAAAGTTGAAACATTTGCTTCTTTCTGGCTGAGCTGAGTAAAGAGATAATGGACATCAGTTTTCTTCCTGTCTTCACAGTTATTG
Source organism: Tropidonophis doriae (assembly GCA_026931265.2). Classification (NCBI taxonomy): domain Eukaryota; kingdom Metazoa; phylum Chordata; class Lepidosauria; order Squamata; family Natricidae; genus Tropidonophis; species Tropidonophis doriae. The sequence goes on along the minus strand of JAPKID020006363.1, from coordinate 6,259 downwards.
TAACCTCATGAGTCTTCAAATTATCTTGCTTTGCAGTCATTTTTAGCCTGAGTTGGTGCCATATGGTCTGTAAAACTTTGTTACAATGAACGAGAAGGTCAACATATACAATAACTTGCATTTGTGGCATTTATTTTTTCTACCACCATTGCAGGAATCTACTTGCTATTATCATTGCTTTCTTGTTTTCTCAAACTCATAGCAGTGTCATCTGAGACTGTAAAAAATACCTTATTTTGTTATTTAAGCTACTTGCATTACACATTTTCATTGATTTTTGTACTGGGGAAAGATACCTTAACATTAATAGAGCAAAAAAGGTTATCTTTAAAAGCATGTTAACAACAACAACAAAGAGTCTTACCAGCCTATAGATTTGCTGTTTGGGAATATTTACCAGGAGATTTAACTATACTACTTCTAATTTTCGTGGGAAGGAAAAAAGAAGAAACAAATTTAATTGAAATAAATAAAACCATTTTCCCAGAATTTCAAACTTTCAAAAGGGACTTATTTTCTTAATTCAACTGGTTGCATTTTCATTAAATTGAGAATTATTTATATCCAATGTTGTAACCATGATCTTAATCATGATTATTTTATCTTTATGTCAGATGCAAGAACAATCCAAAGTGTTTAAACCCAAAACAGATCGTGTTTTATATTGTCATTATAAGATTCACCAGTCTGAATCATCAGGGGTGGGAGATGTTGTGTTATGTTGCTTCACTGCTGTCTTGAAATGAATTGGGCTCTGCATGTAAAAAAAGTGAATGTATTACACATAGTCATTACGGGCCAAACTAGATTTAAAGGAATAAAAGAGTGTGAAACAGAGGAAAATACATTCATGTTACTATTTGTTATCCTCATCTGATCTTTATTTTGTCCTGGCTTTACTCAAACATACTCAAAAGCACAAATCATAATCCATATGAATCTTACACGTAGCAACATTTCTTCAGCAATTATGTTTGAAGGCCTAAGGTAAATATGTGGGAAATAAAAAAAGGCTTTCTCACCTATTTGGCTTTGTGACAACTGTTAATGAATCACTGTCTGGAAATTCATCAGTTCAGAAATAGGTTGCGTTGTCTGTTCTTCATCTGAAACTGTATACAAATTAATTCCAATCAGAATAACAGTGGCACACTCCATTAATGTTCCTAGGCAAAATACTCCAGGCGTTTGAAAGCCACCTTACTTGTCTCATCTTCTTGCCCTTTTCCATAAGCAAATACTCTAGAATTAGAGATTGAAAATTAGCATGCCCAGGAAAACTGCTCTGCAACATCTATAATGAAGCAGTGAGCGTTTGGGCTGAAAAAAACCACTATTTCTATGTATTTTGCTTGGGTACAGCTTCAGCTGATTAATCCCAATATTGTTTGAAAAGAGAGGGAACCTCTCAGAATATAAACGTTAATCCATAAGTATAATAGTTGCCATTGATTGTGCTTCAATATCTCAGAGATGATGATGATATAAGGGGAAATATGACCATGAATTTTATTTTCTGTTAATCTTGGCAATATGTTTTAACTGGTCTGCAGTGTACTGTTTTATATCTCTCTGACAAAGTGATTCCCAAACTACATATACAATAAAGCATTATTAATGAGGTGTTTCAATAGTCAAGTAAATAGAGCCAATAAGACGTCCCTTCAAGGTGGCCATGGCAGTGAGCCTCACTTGTTTGACATTAGACAGAGGAGGGTCATTGTTTTCAAAGGCAACTATAGCAACTCAGGACATCCAGTCCTTTAAAATCTCACATAAATATCCCAATTTTTGAAAAAAGAGTAAGAGTAACTAGAACTCAAACAGCAAAGTTCATTACAGCTTTGAAACTTTTGTTCACCAGTTCCAAACTCAGATTCTCTTTCCAAAGGATTGGAGAGAATTTCAAGAGAAATTGTGGGTGGCTCCAGTCCTGTCACTTTAAGAGTCCATATTGATAGGAAAAAGGGGCCTTTTTACAAAAAAATATTGCAAACCTCCAGCTTTTGCTTACCTTAGCTATTAGCCACCTCTCTATTACCCTTCAAATTATCTTTCAGGCATGCTGTTTCTTTCTTGGACAACCGAACTCTGATGTTGATCGATTTTATGTTATTATTCATGTATTTATATTTGTTACTGCTTTCCACTCCTACAGACTCCGGGAAGTGTATAAAAATAATAAGAATTAAACATCTAAAATGACATGGACAGCCTGGACTAAAACAGACACAAAAGCATCAGCAAACAACAGCCCCTCCCCTTACATTAACCCCAGGCCTGCAACCAAAGCCAGGTTTTTCAGAACCCAGGAAGAGGTGCTGTCTGTATTTCTGAAGGGATATATTCCAGAGGGTGGGGGTCATGACAGAAAAGGCATGGTTCCTTAATCTCATAAGATAACAATGTTCATCTGAGGAGTTCTGGAGCACACTCACTTTGCCTGAATATACCAGCAAGTAAAAACAATTGGATATAGGTGATCCCTCAGATATCCAGGCCTGTGCCATATAGGACTTTATAGATAATAATCAGCACTTTGAATTGCACCTGGAGGCCAAATGGCAACCAGTACAACTTCCATAACTACAGTAACACACGTATTTGCTGAAATGTTTGCTTTATTGCTCCAGTTGCTGTATTTTGAACAAATTGTAGCTTTGTTTTCAAAAGCAGTCCCATGTTGAGTGCAGTCAAAAGATGATCAAGGTGTGAGTAACTGTCTGAAAGACTTTCTGATTGAGAAAATGGAGCAACTGGTGCACAAGATGGACCTGTTCAAAGTCTGCCTTGGCCATAGCTGCCACTTGCTCTTGTAGCAGGACCTATGAGTCCTGTAGGTTGCACCCCAATATCAAATGGGGAGTGCTGCTCCATCTAAAAGTGATAGTACTGACCCTGGGGACCATACACAGTCACTCAGTCTTTTCAGGATTGAACTGAGATATGTTCCACCCATTCACCCTGAATCATTTGAAATTGGTCAATACATCAGCATAGCTTGGAGTTCTGATATAAAGCTGGGTATCAGTTTTAATATTAAAGATACCAAACTGTCAACCAATGGATAACTGCACCCAGTTTCATGTAGACATTAAATAGGAAAGGAGTGAATGTCTAGCTCTGAGGCACTCCACAACATATTGGACATATTTTCTTCTCTCTCAACACTTACTAAAACAAATCATTGAGGAAAAAGGAAAAGCAGTACAACACAATATCAATCACTCTTAACTCCTGCAGCTAGAAGAAGAAGAATATTATGAAAGATCAAGCCATACCAGGAGAAGGTCACCTCCCCATTTTTGTTCCACCAGTATGCATTAAGAAATATGATCTGGCCTATCCAAAAATGTTTCCAAATAATCTACTTCCTTCAAAATCCTCTATAGCTGCTGTCTAGCCATCTTCTCCACAACCTTCCCCCATAACAGAAGGTTGGAGACTGGATGATAATTGTTCAAAATGGAGGATTGTCCTCTTGAATAGGGTATCTATAACTGCTTCCTTAAGGCTCGTAGCAACATACTCTGTCTGATTGCCACCACATGGAACAATCTCTTGGTCATCTTCCAGAGCACTTTAAGAATCCAACGGCAGCAAGAATCTAATAAACAGGTGGCTGGGATAACAGATAGAAGGACCTTTTCCACTTTCTTGAACATCACAGAATCAAACCAACCCAGATAAACTCATAAGATTGCCTCAGCATCTTATTTGGAGTTGCTAAATCAGAGTTCAACTTTGAGTAAATCTGCTTGATAGTGGGAAAATATTCTTCACTGTGGTCCTGCAGATGATTCTAAAGCCCAGCCCTTTCACCACCTTTATGTAGAACCATATGTAGCCTCTGATTCATGTTCCATTGGATTCACTATTTGTCTTTCTCCATTAATACTTCAGGCATCACTTATAGTGCTTCACCTTCTGACGCTCTTCAATAAATCAAATAACTTTCCAGGATGCAGGACACAGAAGCCACATAGAAGTAATCCAGGGCAGGGCCTCAGTCACACACCTACTCCAGGTTGCAAACAAAGCCTTGACTGAATTACTCAATAAGTCCTAGAAAAAAACCTCAGTTCCACCTGGAATGTAAAAAGGTACACTAGTTTACAGGGGTTTGATCCACGGGGGTGGGCGGTCCCAGCTAGTTAGAGGGCCACCAAAGAGTAATGTTGCAGTCCTAAGGCCTCAAATGCAGATAACACTGCAAAGATGACACTGATGGAATGGAAGGTGATAGCTTTGATTTTTAAAAAATGTTATTTGTTATTACAAATAGTAGACGATATAATTAGATAATTATAACTATGAGGGAGAATATGTAGTGATTAAGACATCAGTCTAGAAACCAAGATACTATGAATTCTAGTCCTGCCTTAGGCACCAAGTGACCTTGGGCCACTCATTCTCAGCCATAGGAAGACGGCAAAAAAAACCCAAAACCCACTTCTGAAATCTTGCCAAGAAAACTGCAGGGACTTGTCCAGACAGTCATCAGGAATTGCAGACTCAAAGGCACCTAATGAATATTTTTTTAAAAAAATATAATTATAAATATAATTATATAAATTCTATAGTTGTCATGTTCATTCCGTGACATCTCCAATGAGAAGATTTTTTTAAAAAGTCAAAGGACTTTGTGCTACTTACCTTGATGGATACATCTATACTTGGAAAAGCAGTTTCAGAAAGGAAACCATCTATTCCTTAGATGCATAGCCAGATCATCTCCAAGTGAATGACAGCCATCTTCTATATTTCTAGTTTATGCCTCAGTTTAGTAGTTTGAGTTCTAGAGTTTTTTATATTCACTGAATATATTATCCAAAGTTTTTAATTCATTGGTTCTATTTTACAGTACCTGGGTTCCATGAATTATTTCCTTCTCTTCCTCCCTCCCTCCCCCCCTTTCTCTCTTTCAATCCTTTCAAAGAGGAGGGAATTATACTTCAGAAATACCTTGCATGTTGTAATCAATATCATACAGTTGTAGGAATCTAAGTAGAATGATAAAAAATTGTGTAGATTCACTACAATAGACTCTCAAAGAGAGAGATGTTTATATGCACATGTTCAGTGGAACAACACACCTCTACCCATGTAAAAACTGTTATCCGGGCCTCTCTTAACTGACTGGACATGGGAACACGAAAACAGAGCCACATTTTTACTGATGGTGGGCACTTGTTTTACAGTGACATAACAAAGTGGCAATTGGGAATGGATGAGGACTATTGGATTTCAAGATTATGGACTGTTGGTTTCTTTTTTCCTTTCTCTCTCATCTACATGTGCCTGATTTACATTACTTGTTGCTATAGGACAGTGATGGCGAATCTTTTTCACCTGAGGTGTCTAAAGCACCCACACTCGTGCTATTGTGCACGCTTGTGTGCCTACCCTCATAATTTAATGCCTCCCATGCCGTGCCCCCTGAGAATAGATTGTGACACCCCCTGCTGTCCAGCGCATGTACACATGGCTTTTTTTGGAGCCTGGGGAGGGCAAAAATGGCCTCCCCCAGAGCCAGGAAACAGCCCATTTTCTGACTTCCGGTGGGCCTGGTAGGTCCATTTTTTGCCCTCCCAAGGCTCCAGAAGCTTTTTAGGAACCTGGGGAGGGCAACAAAAAGCCAAACACATAAACCGGAAGTTCAGGAATGGACTTCAAGGTTGCCTGTGAGGCCATTTTTCTCCCTCTGGAGGCTTCAGGAGTGCAAAAAATGGCTGAAAATCAAGGCCGAAAATTAACTGGCCAGCACGCTCATGTGCGCTGGAGTGACAGGGCAACGGCTCGCGTGCCCTCATAAATTGCTTCATGTGCCACCTGTGGCACCTGTGCCATAGGTTCACCATCATGGCTCTAGGAGATTCTAGAATAAGTTTAAAGCAACTTGGTAAGCAAAAGGTATTCCTTTTGGCCTCTATCCATATAAAAGATTTGAATGTTTTCATCAGCAGCTGGCATGTTATATAATATCCATTTTCCAATTACAAGCCATTGTACTGACAATTCTCTATTGTCACTGTAGAATTTTATTGGTTTGCAAATAATTGTATGCTGCCTACTCTCAAGTTTTTATATTAGTTACAGATTTCTAGAGTACAAGAGAATAGATCCCTGTTATAAAGACTTTTCACTAATGTAAAATATGGACCAAGGAAAGCAGAGAAAGGGAAAGGGCGTTGTACTTACCTGATACGCCTCTTCTAATAAGGGGAAGATAGCATCCAAGAATGGGTTAACACAGTCT
>JAPKID020006362.1:0-10690 GCA_026931265.2 Tropidonophis doriae | reverse complement strand
TTAAAATGCAGAAGACAGTGAACAATTGAATATTGGACTAATATTAAACATATGGGATATTTCTTTATTCTAGCTATAAAAATTAAGAATGTATGAACATTGAAAAATATTCTCTAAGCACCAAAGAAAAAATAAATCTCAGCCACATTTTTTTACTGAAATTTTCCTTCCTGTTAGTATTTTGTTTTAATTCCTGTATCTGTTGGAGTGATTAACTCTGCTTAAGTTCTTTCTAGGACTTTTTCCAAAAGTTTTTAAGATCAATTTTTTTAAACAACTAAAAACTTTGTCATTTTCCTGCTCTAGAGATATCTTTGCGACAGCATTAAGCCTCTTCTAGTCAACTTGGACAAAACTGTGCTGTAAACTATAGTGGAAAAACTGCCGCGGAGTATTCCCAGTAGAAATCTTGGAATTCCTTCAAGTGTATTGAGATTTTGTTAGAAATTGAATTGCCAGTGTAATCCATCTTCCTTGTGAGAAAAGATTCAGATAAAGAGCTGGAGCCTAGCAGCATTAAGTATTAGAACATCCCTTTAAATCAATAAGCTGCAAATCTGGCAGTGCATTCAAGCAATGCCCAGTGCTACACTAAAGTGGGTTCCTGCTGAAACAGCATTACTAATAACAAATTCTGAGCACAGATAAACAGGGTGGTGATGCAATATCCTAAATTATACCAGGCTTCGCCTTGTTAGGTTCTACAAAAACATTTATATTGTATTGACATATGTAAGAAAGCAGTTTTTCTTCTCTCTCTTTCCCTCCCCCAGATGACTTTCCAAATGTAGTTGTTGAAGGCATTCTCCATGGATTGTTTTATCCTCACCTACAACCCAGGTAGAAAATGGATTTCGATGGAAAACAATCAGAGTAAATTCAAGTTGTCTTCCTCAGTGCAGGGTTTTGGAGGCTTTTTTTTTAAAAGTAAAAGTCAAAATATCTAAGTATGACATCCATGTTCAAAGATGGAACTTTTGGGATTTTTTAAATTGTATCACTAAAAATGGCTGCTTTTCAAGATTATGAATGGGGAAAAAAAGCTACTTGGTTGAACCTGTATATTAAACTCTAAATACTTAAATTTTAAAACAGCTGACAAAATGCCAAATTACACTAACTTTCATCATGTATTTATAATTTTTGTGTCTGTGATAATTATCCTAATTCTTTTGTCTAGCACTGTATCCACTGCTGGCAGCGGATACATAAAATATAATAGCATGTATGACTAAAAAATATAAATATTAAAAAATAACTACCAAAACTGGAAATGCAATATAAGCTCACTGTATCAGTATTTCTGAAGTTATATCACATAACTATTGTTTTAGGAACAGAGATGGGTATATGCTAACAGTTTGGTTCAGTTTTAATTTATGTCATAAACTCCACTGCAATGCTTTTATTAGCCTACGTTTAATGTCATTTTGAAAATTGTGTTAATTTCTAACCTTTTGTAATAGAAATAATAATGAACATGATTAATAAAAGTAATTAGCCAATCCAGGGGCAGTTCAACTTGACTCCTGTTTGTAGGTCCTGGAACTTTCCCTAATTTTATTTGTAAAAATTGAGCAGTTTCCCAAAGATTTGAGATGGAAGCACATTAAAAAGTATACTCAAAACTATACAAATATGCATTAACACGATTTAAAAATAAGAAACCATTAGCAGGCCCAGGAGAAATAAATGAAAATAATGCTTCCACCCAAATGTATGGTAAAAATCTGCCCATTTTGACCTCATCCCCAAAGGTTTATCCATCTTATCAACTGTGGAAATGAACATTGTTTCTCAACATGTGAAATTCAAAATAATGCTAAAACCACAATGAAACAATGAATGTATGTAAAAAATACTAATTTCTTGATCATATGTCCATCCACCATTTTGTCAGTTTTGAGAACATGTGCCATAGCTGGGTAATATTGAGGATGGAGCTGTAACATACTATGCTTAACTTGGGGGATTCACGTGTACCATAACAACTATGACTTTCTGCAAATGGGTACCTGGCACAGCACAGCATGTTCTAGTTATGCCTTTCAAATACAGTTGCAGTCAATTCTATCTCTCAGTTGTCCTGGCAGATCATTCTCTGGGCAGCTTTAGGTTGGCCACTGGGATGAACTTTAACCAATGTTAAAATGACTTCCTGAATGCCATTGGGGATTTTCCATCTTCTCTGTCAGTGATACTGTCAAACCTTATCAAGCAGTAGATATTATTGCTCAAAGAGGCAACACCAGGTGCAGACAGTGCATTCGCATCTTCTTCAAAGTAGCTTTCCTGCCTCGGATCCAAATACTGTGAACCTGTCAAGAAGAGACTTCTTAAAAATACCTTCATTTTTTGAAGTCCATTTGCCTGTCACCCAGGAGAGAACTTTCTCCAATTCAATTCCCTGTTTCATTCAGCCCTAACATTTTTCCACTGTCTTAAAATAAGTCTAAACGTTTATGGTTGAGCCTTTTCACTCTGAATTGGTTTAATACTGATGAGTTCATATTTTTCTTCCTATTGTTAGCTGTAATGAATATGGGCAGAAATATGGAAAATAATTGATGACAATAAATGATATTCTTGTTTTCTTGTATGTTATTACTATTCTGTTAGACATAGAAAATGAAAATATATTTACATCTTTTAAACCTAATTGGTCTTTGATTAGTAAAAAAAATATGCATGACAAAATAGAATATTGCTTTAAAACAGGTGGTTTTAACTGGTGGTTTAATATTTGCACATAAGATAAGTAAACAAGATTTAAGTGATAAATTTATAAAATTAATATGTAACCATAATAATGACATATTTTGCATTTTGACAAATTCGAACCAAAGTTGGAAGTGAAGTCTTTTAACAAATGATATCTATGTATTGTTGAAAGGTACGATGCATGGTATTTGTCATATCAGTATAATTTGTTCAGTTACATAGTAATCTTCCTTGCCTATTTTCCGATTCATAAATTAGGAAATCCACACAATATGTGCTATGGAAGGGCCATTTGAATAAGGAGGGTTTTTGTTCAAAGTTTTAAAATTACTAGGCAAAGATGTTAAAAATATTCATAAGATACTAATATTCATAAGTATTAATATTCATAAAATATTCATAAGATACTAATAAACAAAGAACAAGGGGCTATAAACATGTATACTGTAAAGACATTTCTGTGTCAATCTCTTTAAATCAACCCTAGAAAGGCAATATCATAGCATTTCCTCATTTAATACCCAGGTATCTTCCGTTACCTGCAAGTTCAAGTTGTACACTCTCTGCAAAGTATTTTCTGATAGAAGCCTCACACAGTGACAACCAGACATGCTTGCAGCTCAGTTGTTCCTATTTCTGTCAACCTCTCCAATCATCTACTTCAATCACAAAAGGTTCTTTTACATCTATTTTTCCACTGTTAATGATCACACAGTCCTGAAGAGGCTGATCATAGTCATCTGTTGCCTGAAGTTCAATATCATGTACTACGGACTAAAGAGAGAGTTTTTGATGAAAAGAAAAGGAAAAACAAGGTATGAAACACACAACAAATAAGACACAGGCTGTAGTCTAAATTTTGTGGGATTTTTCACTTTAGAGGGTTTAGAACTCTTCATCCATGATGGCGAATCTATGGCACATGTGTGTGAACATGTCCCATCAGCCAGCTGGTCTTTGGATCTCTGCCGCATATGGGCAGGGACGATGCATGTGAGACCGGGGGGGGTGGGGGTGGCTATTCTATTTCTAATAAATAAAAGCATTGCAGAATTCACCTACCATTCCATCAATAACTTTTCCAAATACTACATGTTTTCCATCTAACCAGCCAGGCTTTGTTACAGCAATGAAGAACTGGGAGCCATTAGTGTCTGGGCCAGAATTAGCCATGCTGACCCAGCCAATGCCATAGTGCTTCAGCTTGAAGTTCTCATCAGGAAACCGAACTCCGTAGATGCTTCTTCCTAGATAAAAAATACTGGTTTTCATCAGAAGAAGCAAGACTATTAAAAGCATTGTTTAGAATGTTTTACGGTACAGGACACTCGCTGGTAGAGCTATGCAATATGTGTGTGTGTGTGTGTGTGTGTATTGATATTATTGAACAATACATATGATATAGCTTTAATGTGGCTTATTTATTCATTTATTTATTTTTCATTGCTGTAGCCTTCCATCTCAATCAAGTGACTGGCAGCAAACAGTGCTAAAACAATTAAAAACTGTCAAAAATAAACACATACAGCAACCAAGAGCATTATCATAATTGTCAGTGAAGCCAAGAAATGAGGCCCTTAATTCAGAAGCACATAGCCAGGTTTTTAAACCCTCATGACAGGCCAATAAAGTTGAGGCCATTCTAATCTGTGAAGGATGGTCCAAAGGGCAGGGGCTACAACAGTCAAGGCACATCTTCTAGTATTTGGACCTGGCGACATAAATAGTCTGTAAAGAAAGCAGTGTTACCTCCAGTACCATCTCCAGCTGTAAAGTCACCTCCTTGAATCATAAAATCTTTGATTATGCGATGAAATTTGCTTCCTTTATAACCAAATCCTTTCTAGAATTTAAAATAACACAGTTGCAGTTCAGTAAAGTGACTACAATTAACAATGGATGCAATTAAATGTTTAATAAGACAACTAGTGTGTGTGTGGTTATTTAACTGAGGAAAAAGATCAGAACATCCTGTTAGCGATAGTCAGATATACACCGACCCAAAACTTAATTGTGACCCACCCTTTCTATCTGAGATTCAATACTGCCATATTTATTACTATCTTGAATGTTCATCATTTTTCCTCATTAATTGTATTTTATTAAATTTGGAAGGCCATTTGGCTCTCTTACTTGGTGAACTGGATGCTGTGCCATTGACAGCCGTCAGACCCAAAAAACATTTTTCTCAAAGAGGACAGAGTCAATTCTTTCAGTAAGAGGAATTTAGGGGTTCCTTCCCAAAAGAGGCCAACCAGAATCAACAACTGTAGGATTATAAACACATAATTATACTGCTGCTTGATGCTATGATGTACGATCTCCTTAGATTTGTTGTAAAAGATCAACCTCCAGGAAGTTCAAATTATTGAATGGCTAATGTATTGTTTGAGATCAACAAAAGGGAACATTTGTAGCTCAGGGTTGAAATGAGGGGTCCTTGGTGCTCTCTGAGATTGGTTATTTTCTTGTACACATTTTGTTAGCCAAACTAGATAATATCAGTGCTAGCCAATGATATTACCTAGTTTGGGTAATTAAACATTTTCAAGAAAACAACCAACCTCAGAGAGCACCGATGACCTCTGCTTGTTTGAGAATCAAGTAAGGGAACAAAACCTAATTTGCACTCCAGACTGAGCAAAGAATCCTGCCATCAAAGAAAATCTTAGAAAATAATTCTATAGAGCAAAATCTTGAGTCTGGCTGTGGTTCTATAGCCAACTTTTGTACATTCTAAGACTTCAATTTTTTTACTTCGCATGTGTCTCTAGATGAGGTCAGACAATATAAATTTGGTGCTGAAAGGTTTAGCTGGAGATCATCCACCTAAAGGACTCCAAACTTAACAGAAACAATAAATAATAATAAAAGAAATAATAATAAAAGAAAAGAAACAAAAAAGAACAGTTCCTTACAGTAATCTGCCAAGGGACCCAACGCAATGACCAAATATGACAACCTTTCATAGAAACTGAAGAGAAAGGCTTACTGTTTTTCTGATGACTACACTGCCATAACAACCAATTTCTACTTCTATTTACAAAATGCTGACCTTTAGGTTTTGGGGGTTTGATAAACCAGCTCACTCTCCCTCTGCACCAAACCAGCCAGGCCTAGAGTAGGGCCTTCAAGACATCAATACTAAACTGAAACGGAAAACTTGAACTTTTGCTTATTGCTAGAAAATAAGGGATCAATCACTACTAATCAATCTTTTTAAAAAACCTCTTACCTCTCCAGTTGCAAGTTTAATGAAGTTTTCTGCTGTCTTGGGTACTACTTTTCCAAACAAGCCGATTACAATTCTGCCAGCATTTCTGTCACCAATCTGTATATCAAAGAAAACCTGGAAATGTTCAAAAGTGGAAAAAGGAGTCATGGTCAATATGATATATCATTGTTAGGCTAGGCTATTTATTAGTTGTTTACTAGAAGATAAGCAGTTGTATTCTAATGTGTTATACAAGGAACTTTTCTAACAATCTTAGAGCAGCAAAAAACCTGTTGGTTTATCTTTTCTCAATGTTTTCTCCCACTTGTCTGGACTATATTTATAGCATGGAGATGGAAATACCCACTTTATCAGTCTACCTATTTCTGAATGTAAAGAAATATTAGCTACGCTTGTTTTCTACCATGAACGATGCAGTATGTAAACCCAGGCTTATACTTTTATAATCTTGCTATATTATGATCTCAGGGCTGTATCAGCTAGATTACAAGTTAAGAAATATAACTAAGTAAGCCATAGAGCCAAATGATGTAACAATTCCTGACTCCCTAGCATAAATATTCTTCAATATCTAACCATGCTTCACAATATTTTAAGCTACAAATCTTTTCCTTTATTGTTTTTAAAGTTTTTAATCAAGATTCAAAACTGTGTCTATTCAGAATGTTCAATTCTCATTGGACTGAAAGGATATTAACAGAGTTTTAAAGAACAAACTGTTTCAAACTTCATCATTTTGCATCAAAACCCCTATTTCTCAATGTTTCGCAGTGGCTCCATTTTGGTTCCTATCAATAGTCACATAATCCATGTTCACTATTAAAATATTCCGTTATTACAGTTATTATTAACAACCAGAATTGAGCCCAAAATTTATGCTGTTAAGTGAGACATTTGTTAAGTGAGTTTTGTTCCATTTTACAATCTTTCTTGGCACAGTTGCTAAGTGAATCATTCAAGTTGTTAGTAACACCTATTGTCAGTAACAACTGTTGTAAAGGAACTCTGGCTTCCTCATTGACTTTGCTTGTCAGAGGTTTGCAAAAGCTGATCACATGACCACAGTACATGGCAACTCTCATAAATATGAAATATGAAGCATCCGAATTTTGATCACATGACCAAGGAGCTGCTGCAATGCACGTAAGTGAAAAATGGTCATGTCACTTTTTTCAGTGCTGTTGAACTGTCACTAAAATGTTGTAAGTCAAGGACTACCTGATGATTTTTCACTTAACACACAACTACTTAGTTTAAGTTATGATTTAGAGAGGGAAAACACTACCAGCTTTTCCTTTAAAAAAAATGAAAATGGCAATTAAAAAACACACTGTTACCTAGTGAATACATATCCTGCCCAATTATATAGGATGTTTCATATAGTTTTATTTCTCAACACTGCCTGCCTTCCCTACACATCATGGTCCTTGAGAAAGCTAAGAAGTTACCTGTCCAATCAGTGTATCCCATCAAGCAGGAGTATTTAGGGACCACATCAGTTAAGACTTTTTACTGGTGGGGTCTCTTGCCCCTCCCTAATGCAATATCTTGTGTTGTGGTCCACCAGCAGCCTGTGGAGCTGGCAGCAGAGTCGGACAGTGACGAGGTTGGGGAGAAGCATGGGCCGGTCCTGGAGTCTTGAGAAAGGCTTGGACAAGGACTCTGCTTAGAAGGCAGAGAGGGGGCCAAGGTCATCTGGGAGTTATGTGCTGCCTCCAGAGCCTCCAAAGTCAGACATCAGCGAGGCAGAAGAACAGGGGGAGCCTGTTCCCACTGGGCACATGCGCAGTGTTGCCAGAAGGTAAAAACAGTCAAGACAAAAGGGGCGACTCAGGAATAAGGCTTGGAGATTATTGGCCCCTCCCATAAGACATAAAGGAGGAGCAAGGGCACTTGAGCCTTTGCAAGAAGCAACGGGGTTCGTTCTGGTTGGTTTAACTCCGAAGCTTCGTTTTGACTCTATGCTCCATGTGGCCTTGCGAAGCTAATTGGCAATTAGGTCTTTGGCAGCATTTCAAGGGAGATAAAGGTGGGTGCTTATCAACCTTATCCTGGGCTGTGAATGAACATAATTCACAGTCACTGAAGTAAAAAAAGGGTTTGGGGGACTAAGCGTGTGCTTTTTACTATAACAGGAAGCCTAGGTCAGAACATCTTGGCCCCAGAGGTGCGGTTGGCACTCCTTTTGATTTTCTGGAACAACATGTAGACTTAGCTCTGCCAATTGGCAGAAGGATCGAAGATGGGTGTGATGAGGATCCACCCTGGGGTGCTTAAGGGATGAAGGTGTTCCTGCCATCTTTTAACTTGACTGTTTTTATTCTGTTTGTTCTTCACTTTGTTTTAATTTAGCTTTTAAATATATTTCTTTTATACGGTTTTATGGATTCTATTTGTAAACTGCCCAGAGTCACTTGGATGGTATTTTAAAGTATTTATAAAATGAGACTCAAGCTTTACTGACTGTCCATTGGCTAGAAAGCAGTACACAGAAGAATATTAAGCCATGATGGATGAGTGTTGTTAAATGATACCAGAATGTCAATCTTTTTAAGATCACAGTTTCCATTGGGCTATGATCTCATAATGTCTGTCCTAAGATCTCTTTCAGAAATATGTTAGGAAAGCAGAATAGGAAGGATGGCTGGCAAAACAGAGAAATGATCCAGGTTTCAGAACTCCAGAATTACAACCCGGTGTTAAAGGTAGAAGCTCTTAAGTTTGGAAGCACAGATGGTTATATGATTACATTAACTGCATATGCTGCAAAACAGGTATAAACATTAGCAATATTAGAAGGATGCATAAATACATCCATCATTCCTTTATGCTTTTCTTTTAAATGTCTATTTCAAGCAAAATCAGGATTCCTCATCAATTGGTCCTGATCTGATATCTATTGCAGTGTGCTATTTATTATAGTGATTAACTCTACATAGTAAGGGAATTACAAATCCCCCCAAGTTCTGCAGATTGTCAAATGTTAGAACACACCTGGATTTTGTTCTTTATTGCTCCAGCTAAATAACCAAGGCATAGCGATATTCCCTAGTTACACATGAAATCAAACCATTTCCCAATGGTCTAATTAAATATCCCAGTATTTGAGAATAATATAAATATTTAGACAATTAGTAAAAAGCAAGTGCTACTTTACGTCTCTTTACCAAGATTTGTTAATAACAAGAAATATATATTTCTTTCTTCTTTTTCTATAGCATCCCAACTCAACTAAATGGCTCTGGGTTGCTTTCATTGTTTGTTTTATCTTCTTTTTAATTCAGAAAACCACTAGTTTAATTTTTCTGAATAATTAATTCAACGGCATTGTATCACACAAGGGTCACATCAAGCACTAAAGGTTTTCACTAAGCATGATTTATGAACAGAAGCAACAAATAGCATATGGGCTTAAAATACTAAAATATTGAAACCATACTTGCTACTGGCTTTGTAATTAGAGGCAAATAGGAACAAATGTTTGTGTATTCTTTGTGGTATTCCATTCATACTCTAGTCAGAGGTATCAAACTGGCGGCCCATGGGCCAGATGCATCATGCACAGGCCACACCCACTCCATCTCCATGAAGGGAAAAAATATGAAACGTCACGCCACAGCAACATGACGCCATGTGTTTGACATCCATGCTCTAGCCAATCCACTGAAATACAAGGCAAGAGCAGCTAAAAGTAGCCAATATTAATTTGCTTCATTGCAAATGTTTTTGCAAATACGATATCCTTCTAGAGAAGTGGATAATAATTATACAGTCCATGCAGGACCAGAGTCACTTCTCATCTAAAATTCTCCCCTTCTACATGTCATTTCATAAAGTAAAAACAAATTGAAGGGAAACTATTCTTTCAGGGCAATCAAATTTTAAGAAAAACCAAGAATAATATTTTTTTTAAGCTGTAAGGTTGAGAAAATCCATACCTATCTAGATATCTTTTTGGCGGCCCATAATTTTTCCTTGCTTCTTGTTCTTAATATTACATGTAAAAACATTGTGTAGAACTATATGAGGAGACATATCTTCATAATTTGAAAACATGGAAACAAAAGTCTCACCTTCTTATGAAATTCTCACTAAACAATGTTCACACACAAATTATATTGAGAAATCTTGGTGTGGGTTCTGTTCATATACACACACATGCACACTGAAAGAATAATCTGAGACAAGTAACTTTAAAATCATTGACCTTATTTACCATTTTTCTTCCCTACTACTTCTTATACACTCATAATTATAATGTCTTGTTTAAATTTCAAGGGATGTGCATTTAAGGGATAAATCTTCCAGTCAGTTCCAAGGTTGTATTGCCCAAAGAAAGTGAACTTTAACCCAACTTCAACTGTAAGGCCACAATTCAACTGTTACATGCCTCCATCAGATTGATGCTCTCACACAAATCAGTGATGTATTCAACAGCGATGGCATCTTTCCCCAACTATAGAAATCTGTTTCTTCGTCTTTCATCCACCAACATATTCACACAGCCTCCTCACTACTGACTTCAACTGTCTTATATCACCCATCACTGAAGCAATGTAAAGCCTGCCCTCATTAGTGTTATTTCATTGGAACAATACTTCAGTGCCTCTAGAAAATGCTAAAGCTCATTTTCTCTGTCTACTAACTGCAGTACAAAAAAATACAACAATACAATACAATACAATACAATACAATACAATACAATACAATACAATACAATACAATACAATACAA
>JAPKID020006361.1:0-10690 GCA_026931265.2 Tropidonophis doriae | reverse complement strand
TACTGATACCCAAGCAGAGAGTGCACTGAAAAACTAGATTATACATGTGGACATTTCTGACAGGTATGGTTTGGAATGCGGATAGTTTCAGTTTTTCCAGATCCCTTTTTCCTTCACATGTTCATATGCTTCTGTTACCTTGTAATTATATATGTTGTTGTAAGTTGCAAAGTCATGTCCGATGCATCATGACCCTAGGACCAATGTTCCTCCAGGCCTTCCTGTCCTTTACCATCCTCTGGAGTCCATTTAAGCTCACGCCTACTGCTTTGGTGATTCCATCCAGCCACCTCATTCTCTGTCATCCCGTTCTTCTTTTGCCCTCAATCTTTCCCAGCATTAAGCTCTTCTCCAGTGAGTTCTTCCTTCTCATTTGGTGGCCAAAGTATTTGAGTTTCATCTTCAGGATCTGGCCTTCTAAAGAGCAGTTAGGATTGATTTCCTCTAGGACTGACCAGTTTGATCATTTTGCAGTCCAAAGGACTTACAGTCCAAAGGACTTACAGGAGTCTTCTCCAGCATCAAAGTTCAAAGGCCTCAATTCTTCGGTGTTCAATCTTTCTCATGGTCCAACTTTCACAACCATATATTGCAACTGGGAAAACCATAGTTTCTTGTTAAAATAAAATCTTGGCCCTCTTTTGGTATTAATATTTTATTGGCCAACTCCCTATCATCTTTTGTCCTTGTAGAATAATTTCATTGTGTTTTATAAAGATTGTAAAAGTTCATCTTCAAACATTTATAATAACAACCTGGTAATCTATTTGGTCCAGGCAGTTTTCCTACTTTAATCTTTCTTTATGGCATCAGAAATATCCATTATTGTTATAGATCAAGTCATAATTTCTCTCTGTTCATCTTAAGTAAATTTTTTATTTTTTTAATATATTCATCTATTTTGTCTAAATAGAAGTCATTTCCTAATATGGATGACATACTTTTTGTATGACCGCACTGTTCATTAGTACAGTATATCTTTCTTTCAATATCATCTTTTCTTTCTTTTTTTTTTTTTTTGGTAATTTATAAGCTGGCGATTCCCTGGTTTATTTCCAAACTCATTTTTTCTTTACATAATTCATTTTTATTTCCATTTCTCTTACTGTCAACCTAAATACTTGTTGTTATAACAGTATTTGTTGAAAAATATTTATTCGTTGAGAAATATCTATTTTCTCTGCAAATTTAATTTTTCTTTTTATTTCATATAATTTTCCCTTGACTCTGCTAAGTTCACTATTATGCTGTATAAAATAACCATTAATAAGAGATGTATTTATATCCAAAACCATATTTAAATTCCATTTACCTTTACCTAAGTTATTTTTAAAAAAAATGAATTTCTATTTAGAATCCTCCATTGTAGCTTCTTTCTACAGCAATATTTTATTTAGTCTTCATCTAAAAGAATTAGATTTCTTTTGATAAACCAAACTCTGGATTTTAAAAGTCTTTGGTAATATCTCCACTACAGAAGCATTAATAGTCACTGACTACTCCAGCTTCAACTGCAATAATACTAGGGCAAAAATTAGATACAAACTCAAGGTAAATTGATCCAAACTCGATCACAGAAAACATGACTTCAAAAACAGAATGGTCAATACCTGGAATGCTCTACCTCACTCTGTTGTTACAGCCTCAAACCCCCATAACTTTAACCTTAAACTGTCTAGCATGGAACCTCACACCTTTCCTACAAGGCTTGTAAGGGGGCGTACATAGTGCACGGGTGTGCCTACTGTTCCTGTCCTATTATCCCCATTTATTCACACCCATTTCCTGTGTTCATGTTGATGTTTATACTTACACCTGCTATCTCGTACATGTTTGACAAACTAACTAACTAACTAACTAACTAACTAACTAAATAAATAAATAAATAAATAAATAACATTCTTCAACATCTAAATCATGTCTGTTCTTGAAAAGGATCTATAGTAGCATGTTTTTCAGAAAGGAATGTATATTCTACTCCCAATTTTTGTATCTCTATATATCAACCAGCCCTAAATTGTCCACCAAACCAAAGAAAAGTTTTGGTAATTTGCCCTGAGTGCTTTAAATATTTTTTTCTCAGAAGTCCTCTCCAGTTGAGGAGAGAACTCTCTATTCCATTCTCTCAGAAAGCACCATTTTTCATAAGAGAAACCAGAAAGAGCTGTGCAACTCTAACCTATGCCAATATTATTTTTGTTCCTTAAATGAAAATGCATTTCCTATTAACAAAGTCAGAATATACGCTGATGCTTGAAATTGTTGTTCTCTGCTGAAAATCATTTGCAAGGTGGACAGCCTACTCAGTCACTCCAGGAACATAATGGTATCTTAACCTGGCCCTGACTAAATCAAACAGTCACAGAGAGGCTATGCAGTGCTGCCCAATGACTGAAATTTCTCTGCTCCCGGAGGCACATCAAGAACTAAATGGAGGTTGCAAACATAAGGTTATTTAACAGTCAGAAGAGCAAGAACTACAAAACACATCAAACATGCAAAGCTGCCTGTTGGCATTCTCGAATCTCTGGCACACATATTTATAGTTCCTTTTAACTGGTCCTACGAATATATCAAGTTGATTTTAATCTTACTTTTCCAGAAAGTCTTCATTACATTATTCAACAATACTGGCAAATGGATCATAAAAGTATTATTCGTAATATGATTTTATGAAAAAACCCAGCTCCCAGCGTTAGGAAAGGTTCTAAGATTGGTTTTCATGAGATGAAATTAAGAAGATTTAAGCATCCTAATTTTATGCAGCACTCCAGCATTCAAACAGATTCTCCACCTGTTTTCTCAGATTTATGCTGTCTATAAACACTCAACTCTTGAATCTCTTTTACCAAAGGTAAAGCTGGCAAAAGCTGACTTCCCTTTTTGTAAAAAAATAATAATAATTAGCAGATCCAATATTTAAATTCATGGGATACACCTATAAGATGAACACACCAGGTTTAGATTCATTCATTCCCCTTCTTTGTTATTTTTATAACTAACATGTTCAAGTCAGTGAACATGACTAATATACCTTCCTAATTTCCCCATGACAAAAACTCTGTGAGATAGGGAGGGCTGAGACAGTATAGATCAGGGGCGTCAAACTCATGTCATTATGGTGGCATCACATAATGTATCAGGATTCCCCCCTCCCTTGCTAAACCAGGCGTGGGCATGGCAGCACCTGATGCATCCAGCCCACAGGCCAGGAGTTTGACAGCCCTGGTCTAAAGTGAAAAATTAGTCTTAAAGTGTTGAGCACAGCAAGCACCATTTCCAGTGCTGTCTACTCATACATTCTCTTACTATTGGCCTTAAGCATACTGGATTTTTGGCTTTTAAAACATCCTAAATATCTGTTTCACAGATACCAATAGCCCATCATGCTAACTATTTCAATATTGTACGCCCAAAATGTAGTGTAATTCCAGTCCACAGTTGCCCCTTATTTTTGACTGCAGGGTAGGGGGGGATTTTAATTGTCCACAAAGCCTTTCCTATAGACTGAGAGAAGACCAGCTCCTGAGCAGAGATGCCTTTATATCAGCTAAATCACTACATAATTCAACTGGATTGGATTGCATTGTCTGCAATCCACAGATAGTAAACTGAAATATGGTTTGGTTCCATTTAGTGTGGTGTGCAAACCCAATCAATCATGGTTTATTTAAACCACAGCATAACAAGATGTTTGGCCATGGTGCTTCCCCAAATTTTATTAAAGTGGAGATGCCAGGAGTTGAACCTGGATGGTTTTGTCTGCCCAGTGTTTTTACCAATGAACTATAGGCCTATCCTTTACCATTAAAGAAACTCCTATGTATCATCTTCTATTCTCTCACAGAACTATTTAGCACCTAAGGATTATCTTTCAGTAGCATACAATTATCTTGATCTTGAAGAAAATAGACACTAAATTAATCTTAACTGATGACCCAACTCTTAATGGTTGTTCAGGAAAAAATGGTTAGTACAGCCCAGACGCTTGCATTCCATCAATACTATCAAGTCTGACTGTTGCTTAAACTGGATAGTAATGGTGGATATTGTATTTCCCCAAGTACAAAGAGGTTGAGATGGCTGTGCTAATATTTGTAGAAATAGTTCTTAACTCCGTGTTATTGGTTGCACTGCTTTTTGTGTGTCTATATCTACAGCTAAAATATCCTAGGTTTTTGTTCCCTTAACGCTCTTTGAAAAACAACAACAAAAAGAAGGATGTTTAGAGAATAATTTTCGTTCTTTTTAATATTAAGAGAGAGAATTGTCAGAAATCTGCCATCTGCTTTTAGCAGATGGATTTCTACTTGACTACTTCAGATGAAGCAAAATAGCTTTAATCAATACAATGAAGAAAAATGACAAGGAATTACATTTTTCTTTTTTAAAAAGTCAGAGACTTTCTAAGTATTGTCCAACAAACAAAAATATATCAATATTAGTGTGCAAAGAATTGGAATTGTTATAATTACATTTGCTTTTCTTTAAATACATGTTGTTTAGCACGGTCTCACAGTAGGGCTATTTTTGTTCTTCAAATTGTTTAGCAACCTCATCCCCAAACATTCACCCATTTACTTAATTATGGGCAAAACATAGCATAAATAAAATAAACTAATAAGAGTGCTTTAGTTTGTTTGACTTCGACTTTAGCATGTTGGTGAATCCAGCAGCTTTAATTTCCAAACCATGTTTATATCTTAAAATGCACTGTAAATGCTTGTATTCATCCGACATTCAATATGCCACAATTAAACAAAACATGGCTGTAGTATGAGAACCAAGGCATCATCCTAAAGGGAAGATTCCATGCCCTGCCCAACTTGAGACATTTTCAAATGACAGCATATTTTGACTGAAAACAACATCCAAATTTTGGCCAACTTAATCAGAGCTATTTTGCTTCTACAATCTCTGAGAAAATATATATATATATATATATTTTTTTGGGGGGGGGGAATTCTTTGTTTTAGAAAGCTGTCCAAAACATAATACAGATAGTCTTCGATGTATAACCACAATTCAGCCCAAACTTAGCTCAGTTGTTTAAGTGAGTTTTACAACCTTTTTTGCCATAGTAATTAAGTGAATCACTGCAGTTGTTAAATTAATAACATGGTTACAACGTGAATCTGGCTTCCCATTGACTTTGCTTATGAAAAGGGCACAAAGGAGGATCATGTGACCCCAAGACATTGAAACCATCATAAATATTAACCAGTTGCCAAGCCTCCAAATTTTGATCACATGACCATAGGAATGCTGCAACAATATAAATGCTAATAAGTCTCTTTTTTCAGTCACTAAACAAATGGTTTTAAGTTGAGGACTACCTGTACTTAATAAAATATTTACCTCAATTCATTTTTACTTTTCATTAGCTTTCACTGCTGTCTTAGCTTGTTTTGGTCTGTTGTGTTAGCATATGATTTTATGATTATTAGGACACAAATTACAGGTAATGGGAGGATATGGGACTGTTTCTACATGGTATGTTGCCTCTTTAATGCAGGAGAATAAACATCCCACTCAACATTCTCACCCTATGAAGTTATACCACCCCATAGAGATACAGGTAGTCCTCAACTTACAACAATTTGTCTAATGATCATTCAAACTTACAAAATGTGACTTATGACTATTTTTTAAGTTTATGACCATTGCAGCATCCCTATGAATATGTGACTCGGGAACTGGTTCATATTTATGACCGTTGCTGTGTTATTTGGAGTCATGTGATCACTTTCATGACCTTCTGACAGGCAAAGGCTATGGGTAAGCCAGATTCACTTAATAACTGGGTTACTGACTTATCAGCTGCAGTGATTCACTTAATGACTGTGCCAGGAAAGATTGCAAAATGGGGCAAAACTCACCTAACAAATGTCTCACTTAACAACAGAAAATTTGGGTCAATTGTGATCATAAGTCAAGATGAAGTTTACGTTTCCAGAAATGTTTTCATACCTGCTTTTTGCATAACAAACACTGGTTAGAGACACAGAAGCTGGCCAGATTAATTGTAGGAAGCACTAAAAGAATTGTGTAATATGAATTTACTTCTGTATCCGGTATTCCTTGAATATGTTGAATGAACTATCAAGAGTCTCCTCAAACAGCAAGATGAGTGGCCCGTAAATTTAATTAAATATTTGTAAAACATTGGTAAGAGAGCCAATTTGTTGATTTACTGTGCATAGGCAGAGTCTGAAGGATATTTCCAGGCTAAAGATAGAAGGGAACACATCCTTTTTATATTGGGACTGCCAGATCGTCTTACATGTCTATGACAAGTTATGACTTGATAGACTAGTTGAAAAGCTTTGAAAATTATGTTGTCTCTGTACCAAGTGGTTCATTTCGGTAGATTAATGCTTCATAAATCCTTCTTACATTGCTATTAAAAGCATAGTATGCAAGCAAAAAGATAAAACAGCACTAACAAACCCTCTTCCTGTTATTCAGTATCAATCTATTCATAGTTCGATTCACAGGAAACAACAAACTAGTCAGTTGCATTTTATATTTGAAATGTATGTGTTACATTCAAAGGTCAAAGATCAACTCAGAAAACTGGCTAAATATAATAAGTCACAGTTTATTAAACTATGGATTACTGTGATGGACAAACATGGTTAGAAATCACTATTATACTTTTGGGGTTTTCGCGATTCAAGGGTTTACAGTTAAATACTAGCACAGGAAAATATTTGTACATATATCCATCTAATATTCAATGAAAAGCTAAATTTGTTATGATTCAGATTAGCCCAAAAATACACCAGACTTTTCTTATATGAGGTAAACTACAGACAAAACTGAGTTTGTTTAATTTTACTGGCAGGGGGAACACGCTTGTACCAGTAGTGTTCATGATTAATCAATATTTGTTAACAAACTTGTTAGGATTTCATAGTTGTCACTTAATTTATTTAGGCTGTCATGTCCTAACAAGACCATTTATTCAGAACAAATAGATTCAGAGACAGGCAAAAAGGACTAGCCAAAGAGAGCAGCTTAGAAAAAATGTACCTTTTTCTGAAATATGTTTGAATATTAGTAGCTTGGGTTGGTAGTTAGGTTGTTAGTTTGAGCTCCAAGCTTGGCAATTTGGTTGAAAACGTTTCATTACCATTCGAGAAGACATCGTCAGTATATTTGAAGTGTGCTCATCTGTCAGAACACAGGTCTTTAAATACATTTTTATGAGATGCAAATTAAGTCTGAATGTTGTTTGTTCAGATATTTCTGAGTGATTATCTGATTTCGGACTGTTGATTGGTCTATGTCTCAGTAACAACAGCCAGCCACTCAAACTATCAAAGAAGCCAAAACCAGACCATGACTCAGAAGCACCAGACAACAATTCTAATCCTAACCTGTATCACACAGATAGTACAGCCCAGCAACAACAGCCAACCAATCAAACATCTGAAATCACACCAGGACTCAGAAATATCTGAACAAACAACATTCAGATTAATTTGCATCTGAGAAAAAGATATTTAAATACCTGTGTTCTGACAGATGAGCACAATTAAAAGCGCACTGATGAAGTCTCCTCGAATAGTGATGAAATGTTTGCAACCAAATTGCCAAGCTCTGAACTCAAACCAACATCCTAAATATCTTTTCTCTCAATTGTCCCATAACCCTAACACAAAAACACTGAAAATCTGATGGAACATTGTAGCAATTTCTTCTTTTAATAAAGTCATATATTTTTGAAACAAACCCATCTCTCAAACTTGCAAACCATCTTAAAGAATGTATAATAATTTATGTTAACAGACTAAAAGAAAACTAGTTTGGTGTAGAGGTTAAGGTACCAGGTTGTAAATTGGGTAAGAGTTCTAGTTCTGCCTTAAGCACTAAACCAGCTTGGTGTCTTTGGGCCAATCACTCTCTCTCAACCTTGGGAAGGAGGTAGCGACAAACCACTTTTGAAAACCTTGCCCAAAAAAATTACAAGGACTAGTCCAGGCAGTCACTGGGAATCAACACTGATTCAGAGTCACATACATGCAACACACAACAGCTAACCATAGCTTACAGACCTACCTCTGACACAAAGTCCTTCTGCATGTACTCAGTGAAAACACTAAAAAGTTTTTATGTCATTAATGTACAGATACCTTGAATTTCACATCCCTGTAGGTAGGCAATAACATTTAGATTCCATTACTGCAGCTGCAACAAAAAAAGGCAATTTATTTTAAAGATAATTTATTTTACTGGCAGGTACTCCTCTGTCAAAGAGAAATCTATCAGGTTCTAAAGTATCTTTGTCTGGATTGTGCCTCACATTATTAAAGAAAATCTTGATCTGCCTGCTTGCCTAAAATGCCAAAACATGAGGGAAGAGAAGGGCGTTGAGACATTTTACATCTTTAGAATGTGGAAAAAAATTCCCTTGTGAGTAAACATTCTAACTCGGTTGTAAACTTCACTTGACATTCTAGTTTTGCTACTAGAGGTAAAAACAGACTAATACCGCACGGAGAACAAATAAAATTGGGGAAATCCAATGGGGGACTGTTTTTCAGTTCATATATTAGGCAGTCTTTTATACAAGTCATTGCAAGTTAATATACAAAACAATTGCAACATTTTATCACTCATAAAAGGATACTTCACAACCGGCTCATGTTTATTTTATTCTGTCAGTGGTGTTAATGTGCACTTCCAGAGAACACAAAGGGACAGGTATTCCTTGGGCTCTTACAATCCCAACATTTGACACAAGAAATATAACAGACGAAGCAAATGTAAATAGAGGCAATGAAATAATACACCATTGAGACAGTTAAATGTCCTTAGTCTTAGTTACAGAGTCAGTTATGGAGAACATGACAAATAGGGGATTCTATTAAAGGTGCTCTCTGAAAAAGCAGAATCTCACAGAAGGCTTTAAGAGGACCAGTAATATTTCAGATAGGAAAGATCACAGTTGGAATATTTTGAGCAGTGTAGATTCCCTCAAGACATGGCGACCTTTGCCAGCCTCCAAATTTCCTAAAGTCCACTAGCTCCATGGGAAGGTTGATAAGCAGCATCCACAGTTTTTAAAAGAACGACTGGGTTTGGCATTGCTCTATTGACAATGGCTATTATGGGAGAATGGAAAATTAGAAATGAGAAAGGTGGTGTAGAGAAATCAGCATGCTAAATAGCATTAGAAAAACATTGGAAGTCTCTATTATACTGATCCAGCCACCTTGTATGGAGGAATAATTAATTTCATAGATTTTCCATCCCTTTGATTTTGTATCACTGGAACTGGACTCTCCTCTCTTTTTTTTTACAAACACACTTTAATTTGTATCAAAGACCTGTTTTGCAAAACAGATTTACATCTATTTTAACATTTGCACGTGCTAACTATTAACATGTTCAAGTAGCATTGACTTCTTTTCAAGCTTACAGCTTGGGTGCCTGATTGTTATTTTTCCCTTCTCCTTATTTGTACATAATTGCACACCATGACATATTACTTTAACTGTACTACTTTTAAAATAGATAAAAGTGGGGAAATTAAAGCAAAATAAGCAAACAATAATTACTTACAGTTACCAATAAAATGCATTTAATTATATGAAGAACACCATACCCCAGCCTATTTCTTTGCCCACATAATTTATATCTGAATAAAAGAAAAATCTTTTGGGCAACTTAAAATCACTAAATTCTGCTTTGAATCAAAATATATGAGCTCACAGTTAAGCTGTGGGGTTCTTGGTGCTCTCTGAACTTGTTTTTTTGCAGATGTTTTATTATCAAACTACTGTAGGTAACTTCACCAATGCCCATCATGTGAAAATCTCCTTTCAGATATTTTAAAAATCAAACTCTGAATTTATTTTATCTTAAAATATAGCTATTCAGAATTCCAACAGGTAATCCATGTCAATTTCATTCATCACTGTGGATTTAAGCTGCTGACCCTTGTGAGTAATTTCACTTTGGTTGCCCCAATAGGCCAATTAATGATAGTTTCCTCCTACTTCCTCTCAATCCATGGATTCCCTTCCATGTATATAGAGCAGTCTTTCTCAACCTTGGTGACTTTAAATCCTATGAACTTTGACTCCCAGAATCTCCCAGCCAGCATAGCTATGCTGGCTGGGGGGATTCTGGGAGTCGAAGTCTATAGGACTTAAAGTTGCCAAGGTTGAGAAACACTGATATAGAGGAACTACTTTTAAATTGAAATCAAAAATATTTTCACTTTTACATGAGAATATAAAAAAGGCACAGACTAGGTCCACACAACACAAACTCCATCTGAGGGACTGCCTCTATATCAGGTCCAGCTGGAGGCGCATGCTATTGGCCCTGTCAGCCAAGGAGTGCCATCTAATTGAGTTCAGAAAGAGAATCTTTCCTGTCATGGTTCCCTCATTCTGGAACATCATTATCCCTCTGGAGAGGAAAGTGGTCCCACTCTTTTGGTTTTTCACAAAGCCCTAAAAACATGGTTTTGCCAACAGGCATGAGCAGTGTGGAAGGCCCTGTGAAGTGGCTGCATTGTCTGTTATACATAGATGTGCTCATTTTGACTGTGAATTTTGTGGTATCGTTTTGTGGTTCACATTGTGGTTTTTTTTTTAATTCAAAAAGTTTTATTGGTTTTACAATTTTTTCTAAGGAAAAGGGTATATAGGGTAATAGAAAATATTTTAAAGGC
>JAPKID020006360.1:0-10690 GCA_026931265.2 Tropidonophis doriae | reverse complement strand
TTTTTTCCAAATAAAAGGCATAATAGCCGGGGGGGGGCTTGCAGAGTGTTCCTAGGGGGGTGGGAGGGCCCCAAAATGAGCAAAAAAAATGGCCCATTTATCGCAAAACCAGGCCATTTTTTGGTCACAAAAATTGCATGCATACCTTATTGAGACTTATAGAGTGCTGCTGGGGGCAGGGGAGGGGGACAAAAACGCCCTGTTTTTTGCTCATTTCTGCCCTCCCCATCCCCCCAGGAGCTCTCTGGAAGCCTCCATAAGGGTATGCACGTGGCCATTTTAGTGAAGGGAGTGGGGTTTCAGGGGGTCAAAAATGCTGTATTCGATGTATAAGACGCACCCAGATTTTCAGCCTCTTTAGAGGAAAAAAGGTGTGTCTTATACTCCAAAAAATACAGTAATTCCTCTAATGCTATAGAGCTAGCTTGGATGCTTGATTTTCTTTTCACATTCTCGTCTTGTGAGATTTGTTTTCCTTTTGCTATTAGAGTTGTTAAGTAAATTCTTCTGTACTAAGTTATCATGTGTCTTTTTTCCCTTCTGTTCAATCATGTCCAGTTTTCAGAGACTGCCTGAGCAAATTCCTACAGTTTTTCTGAAAGGGTTCTTCAGAAGTGGTTTCCCACTGCCTCCTTCCTAGGACTGAGAGAGTGACTGAAGGCCACGCAGGAAGCTTTGTGCCTAAAGTGGGACTAGAACTCCCAGTCTCCTGTTTTCTAGGCTGGTGCCTTAACCATTATACCAATTGGCTCTCATGCCTGATTTACTCTTACTGAAATAAGCTAAAAGCTTTTATTTCTCAAAATATCACAATAGTTTAGGAAAAGTAATTTAGCACTTTGCAATATGAATTAAAATTTTGACCTTATGCCCTAAGTCAGTCAAATAGATTGCTCCCCACTACTCTGGTTACATTTTTAGCATGCTGCATCAAACCAATTAAGATTTATTTTTATGTAAAACTTTAGCCATTGTTAATAATTCATATCTTTGTTTACTGCTAGGTCTGTAACAAACATAGTATGTTTAAATGTAAATTAAATGTAAACATGTCCAGTCATGTTCAACTAAGAAGCCGTGCTCATTTCTGTGGTCATGTGCCAACATGACTATATATCAAGGCACATGGAACGCTGTTACCTTCCCCCTAAATATAAATTAAAGATATGTTATTGAATACCCTGGCTTAACTTCATGGTGTCAGGTGTATTGTGACACTGCCTCAGTTATAATCACAGCAGGCTCTAAAAGAAGGATGGGGATAATTTCAGTACCAAATTCAGTAATTTCTCAGTCTTTGGATGCAACAGACCATTTTTTGTCCATATTATTGGCTATTAAAACTTTTCTCCAAATAACTCAATCCATGAATAATTTAGAATCTCTGAGGTTAAAAATATGCTGATAAATACAAGCAATTATCAAATAGCTATTGATAAACTAAGAGGGATACTTGAGATGTAACTCAATGGAAGTACTAAATCAAATGGAATTATAATTAGTGGGGGTCTAGTGTGCTTGAATTGAAGAAGAATGCACATGTTGCACTTGTCAGCAGCTCTTTTCTACGGGATCAGGTTGCAACTATGGACAGTAGTCTTGTTACCTCAGGAAAAGGTACAGCTGCTTTAAAGATAGGGACTACATGAACACCCACACTTCAAAATTCATCTTCCCCTTCAAAATAAGGCACAGTACAAGGTACAAAAATAGGATAAATTTACAATATTCCTGAAGAGTATAAATTAAGAATAGCACTGGTCTTATAAAGGATGGCAGTTCAGTTCCAGTGAGAACTATAAATGAAATATCTTCAAGTATCCAATAATTAACAGTGGAGGGGTGATGACTGCAGATTTATCATGAAACTATTTGAGCTTTTTCTAACAGCAGCAATAAAAGTCACTGAATTAATAGTGAAATAACTTACTGTGATAAACCAATAGGAATTGATTCGGTATATCATCCGCGACAAGAATCCCAGCTGACTAGCTGGAGCCAAGACATGAAGGTGCAAGTGAGCTATGGAGCAGAATGGAGGCCAGTGAAAGCCCATCCTAGAAAAACAGATGTGGCAGCAACTATTCAGATGCATAGAACAAAAGTCCAGTAACAAGGCAAACCGTAAGGATTTGAATCTTTGAAGCAACTTGACAGAATCGGTAGGAAATTCCATGCAGTCCCTCATGTTTTCCACAAACGCTAAATTGTTTAGCTTATTCCAGGCAACAAACTAATTCTTTTCAAACTTTTTATAGTTAAATAGCACTTTATGGATATTATTCATACAAATAACTGCTCAATTTCTTTTCATTTGGAATTACACTGGAAAGCTGGTGTGTGTTTTTGCTGACCAAAAGTCAGTGGAGACAAGACTACAACTTAGCAAGAACACTGAGGACACCCTAATGCATTCAGCAAGCAGAAAAGAGCATCCTTTATTTGATTCCTCTATTGGTTTCCATGGTGGATACATTAGAGAAGTCAGAACTGTTTTCTTCCTTTTGTACTTCATGAGTTCCCATGACTACGTGGCAGATACTTAAACACAAATCCATAAAAGAGTTGCTCTCTTAATGCACTTGATTTCTGGGATAAGATACTCAATTAGTGCTAGTTTGTCACATAAAATGTTTTCAATTAAACTTTCACACAAGGCTTTTGAAAGTGCCTAAAAACATACATTTGCCTTTTGTAAACTGGATTATCATGTCCGTACTCCCCCAATACCACATTCACTGGAGCTCCAATAGTAGTTGGTGCTTTTTCAGGAGACAATTGGATTTTATTTTTTCTTTTGAAGACGCTTCGCTTCTCATCCAAGAAGCTTCTTCAGCTCTGACAGGATAGTAGGGAATGGAAGGATGGTCGTTGAAGCACTTGGAGATTTATCTGTGCTTCAAACCTTCTAAACAGGGGTGTCAAACTTGTTTTCATTGATGGCCACATCAGGGTTGTGTTTGACCTGGAGGTGGGGGGATGTAGCCAGCTCGATGCCACTCATGTCAGGGGCACCTGTGGTAGCCGGAGCACTTGCGCGGTCCTCACAAGCTCCCTTTTTGCTGACAGAGGCATCACAGGCTGATTCTTCGCTGTTTCCACGGCAGCCCTGTGGCAGCCCTGTGGGACAGATCTAAGCACCCCACAGACCAGATCCACCCATGGTGCTTGAGTTTGACATCCCTGCTCTAAAAAGATACATGTTACCAGCTGTCTGAAAAGAATATACATCCTGCCACTATCCTGTCAAAGCTGTAGAAGCTTCTTGGATGAGGAGCAAAACATATTCGAAAGAAAAAACAATAAAGTCCAGTTGCCTCCTGAAAAAGCAACTTTGGGACAACCATGACCTGAATGACTGAGAATTTCTACAGACTTTTAGCTCCAATAGTAATTCCTATAATGCTATCATACAGCATACATGAAGTCTTCAGCCTGTGACCGGTAAGTTACAATGTATCTACTTTTGGCCTACTTACAACCAGATATGAATTTCTCTTGACCGGATGCTCAGCAACACAAACACGTTTGGTCTGGTCACCAAACGTGCATTTTGGTGTCTGGTCATATAACTGCATTTTACAATGGTTTTTTTGAAATCCAGTGCCCAGTTTTTGGCAAAATTACACCATAGCAAATAACGGGTTCGCTTAATCACCATGACAGCCATTTTACGACCACCCTGTTCACTTAACAGCCACCATAAAAAAGGTCACAAAATCAGGATGCTTACAAAACTGATCTGGTTCATGACCATCATAACTTACAATGGGCAGGCTCCATTACAGTTGTAAAATGATGATTACTTGTATGTTTAACTTGCCATTTATGTAATAGCGCAGCATAATTTTTTTTTTCTGAAAATATACCTTATATCGTCCAAGTCAGTGCACTTACTCCACTGAAGGATAGCTTTTCCAACTGCTATCATTCTTTCCACTGTCAAAATAGGACAGAGAAAAGGAGGAAAATTAGATTTCTGAAGTTCAGCCACACAGTGCTACAGATACAGATTAACAGAGTTGGAAGGGACCTTGCAGGACATCTAGTCCAACCCCCTGCCCAAGCAGGAAACCCTACAGGTGCCTCTACCTAAGATTGAACTCACAACCTCCTGCTTGTGAGGCAAGAACTCTACCTCTAGGTCACAGCAGCTTGCTAACGCCTGTTTAACTTCTCTGGAAATTATTTTTAAATATTTCCCCCCTCCCCCAATTCTGAGGATACCTAAAATGACTGTATTATGTTTTTAACATTTCACAAATTAATTTGTTTATATGTTAATTATAATATATATTAATCAACTTTTAATAAAAACGGATAAATCATTTATTAAAAAATAGCAGTATTTATAAAAGTTTAAATAAAACTATTCATACCAATATGCAACTATTAGGAAAAGAAACAAAACAATAACAAAACCCAATTAAGTAGAATAAAAGCAGATTGGAGTGTGGAACAAAGTGTATTTTTAATGAGGCACAGAAAAAGTGCAGGAGCAGCATTAATATATCCTTGCAGGAAGGGTAGGAAGCATGCTTAAATGTGAGTATCTAGGGGGGAAAAGATGCCATACTTTTAAAAACATACATGCACCCATTTATTATTCAACACAACATAATTTATTAACGTGTGAGCCCAGCCTGATTCTGCAGAGAAAATGGGTGTATAGTGACTCACATCAGACTCCACTGATGCCAACCAGGCTTCTTACCCCATCTGACTTAGTGTGTATTTTTAAAAGATGCATCTAATTCAAAAATTGAGTAAAAAGGTGGCATTCTGCAAAGTACTTGCCTATTTATTTACATAGATGCTTTTAGGCCTCTCAATATTGTGTCTAGAAAAATCATTTTATAGTATCTAGAGAAATCATTTTATAATATCTAGAGAAATCATTTTATAATACTTAGAATATATCTAGAATATTTTCACTCCTAATAAATGAATAATTTGTGATTTCCATTCCCTCATGGAAGCAATTCTGAGGGAAGCTACCATATGCCATCTGTTCAAATATGACTCCATCTCGCAAAGACATGTTTGCAATATACTCCTCAATTTCTAAACCCGTCAGGCTCCCAGAACCAAGAAACACACATGGAGTTATTTCTGATCAATTCTTTTGTTGTTCCTCATCTACAGGCAGAAATCTTGTCAAACCAAGCAACTATTTGCACCACTACTGATATGCAGTACTGTGCGAATCACTGGGGAGCAGCTGTTTTAATTATTTTTCTCCTCACCAAACTTTCCATGCTTTGCTGCCTCTAGAATGCAGCACCTCCTTCCTGAGAATCCAGAATACATTCTACCACACAACCACACCACAAAGGGGATGGTGAGAGTGGTCTTGGTTAACAATTACAATAGATAATTGTTAATATTTGGTAACACATTCAGCTTTGAGTTCTCCTGATACTGAAAACGAATCTTGCTCTTAGCCCTCTCGTATACTGTATGTGGAGAATTGTAAACTAATAATAAGAGTTTTAGATTGATTATGTACTGTCAATTCAATGTTGACTTTTAGCCACTGTATAGATTTTCTCCTTTCTCCGTGCCAATATTAAGAGATTTTCCACTTACCTAATGGTATATGCTCACTCTTAAGAGTCTTGCAATTTCCAATGTGGTTCTTTGGTACCACTAAATAATGATGAGGCGCTCCTGGTCTGATATCTCGGAAGCATACCAAATCTTCATACTAATGGAATATTTGAAAAAAAGATTGTGTTATCGAAATAGCCTTGCTGACAAACTGCAAGTTATGAAAGAAACAGCTTTATCTAGAGCTACTGGAAATATCATTCTTCCCAAGAAAATGCAAATGTCGATCAAATATATACTTTGTCTTATTTCCCATTTGCGATATTCATGAAGAATTTTTCCTTAAATCGATTCTCAGCCAAACAGACAGCTAGGGTTTTAGCATAGCACTGGCAATCCCATTTGGATACAGCTATTTTATAGATTAAAGTATATCAATAGCATAGCAACAATTGACAGCATCTAAGGGAATAGAAGAAGAGCATATTTGTAGCTCAGAGTTGAAATAAATTACTCAACTAGGTAATAGCATCAGTGCAGGTGATTGTGGGGTTTGCTACCTGTTTATATGCAGTAGACTGTCCTGCAAGTTTGAGTGAAGATGTAATTTCCTCCTTTTAAGGTGTAACTAATGATTCTACCTACTTAAGTAATGAATCTTCTGCAAATCATCAAGCTCAGAGAGCACCAAAGATTCTAATAGATGCTTACATCTTGAACTGCATCATGCCATATTTCAATAGCATCCCCACATCAGGCTTAATTATTAATATCCACATTCACCCTAGACAGCAGACAGGCAAAAAAAGGCACAAGTCAAAATCAGTGACAGATGGCTGCATTAAGAAATGTAAGGAAATGAGGACAACACATTCCTAAGTTGCAAGTCAGCTGATGTCAAAAAATAGGGAGAGATGACAAGACAGTCAGAGGCAGAAATTTGTTAGCACAAATGAATCATTTTTTCACTCCTAAATTTCACCTTTCTGAGGATATGAAATACCATATGCCAGATATTGTGTGAAACTGTAAATATAAATAAGTCCTAGCATTATTAATGATCTTAATCTCTCTCTGTATATGTGTATACATACATACATACACACACGCATGCGCATATATATATGTATATGCGCATATATATATGTTCGGTTTGCAAACCGAAGCCCAGAGATGGCAAGTGAGATCTTGCCGAAACTTTGCAAAAACACCTTTAATTTTACACAGGAAAAGACCCGAACCAAACAACACCAGCATACCTTCTCCCGTGAAAATCTACAAAAGCATATATATATATGTATATATATATATGTGTTACGTTTTTGAGCTGATCAATAAATAAGTCAGGGACACTAGAATAGATCTATTTTGAGCTTTTTAGCTCTCATCAGCTAGCTATATCCTTACTAGGATTGTGTAAACAATTATATATAACTATCCTCCTGTCTCAGCTGACAAGAAGAGAACCGAGCTGGCTTAATGGCAAGGCTCTCATCTGGCATGTAATACAGCCCTGGTTCGAATCCCAGTAAGGATATGGCTAGCTGATGAGAGCTAAAAAGCTTGAAATAGATCTATACTAGTCTCCCTGACTTATTTATTGATCAGCTCAAAAATGTAACACACACACACACACACATATTACAACTGTATTATTGTAGCAACATGCAAAAGTTAAAAATACGTGCTGTTATGGAAAAGTGACAGATTAATGATTGGGATATGGAGAAATAATGGAGATGAAATTAACAGTGTAAAGGTGTTAGTGCCTACTGCTTGTTTACAAGCATGTATTTCATCATCGAGCACCGTTACTCCAATCTTTATATTTGGAGTTCTCTGTGGTTCTTCAGTATGAGAGAAGTATCTCCGCCTCAAAGGTTCTGGACTGGGATTAAGATTCATGCTTGATGTTCCTTCTCTAAAATGATGACCTAGCCACAGTTTAAACCAGAGTTACAATGGCATGCCTTAAAGAATTTATTTATTAGTTGCAGAACAAACAGTTCCAAAACTCACCTGCAATGTGGACAATGAAGTAACCAGATTTGAAGGGTTTCTTATTAATGAAAGTTTCACACTGAACAAACCAAGAATCCTTGATCAGGAGAGTGGGGACCAGCATTCCTCGTTTGTTATCCCAGTGAATGTTCTTTCCATCGGGGTAGATGACAGAAGTTGTCTAGAAGTAACATTTTGGAAGTCTGTTTAGAAATGCAGGCTCAATTTTCACAATTCTCTACCAAATGGCTTTTGCAGCCAGTTCTTGTTTTAGGATTTGTCTTGTTGATGAAATAAAATACCATTTGAGTTTTGTTCATTCTTTGCTTTGCTGTTATGTCCACAGGCACCTCCCTTTGTGAATTCTATCTATAGTAACTCTAATGAATCATTTATCAAGCAATTATTATCTCAATGAACCGGAATGGCTTCTATTAGAGAACAAAGCATTTTTTTTAAAAAAAAGAGGAAAAGTAAAAATATTTAGTGTGATCTAAATATTATCAGCAGATAGCAGCAATTCCTGAGCAGGAGACTAAAAATGAAAGCACTGCATGGCTTGTGAACTCATATCCTTGGCTTCGGGCAGGGTATCATTTAATATATTTGCCAATGAAAATAATTGGCTAAGAGCAAACCTGAGTTTGGTTTTAAATTGTAAGAAATAAGAAGATCAAGAGTTGTAAGAAATAGCTCTTATAACCTTCTTTAAAACACTGTAATTTCTAAAAACTGCCTTTCTTGAATTGCTGTGTCAGACACTTAGAAAAAAACAATACCAGTGAAATATTTTTGTTGCCTCCACAAATTTCTTCTTTTACTAAAAACCTCTGTGTTGTGATTTTAAGCTTCTCCAGGAAGATCATTAGCATGGTAACGTAATCCACAGAAAATCCAAAGACAGCAATACAAAAGCAAACAAAAACCAAAAGAAAAAAGAAAAATATGGTATCTGGGGGAGAAATTTTTCAAAGGTCATAGTTTTAGCAGAGTCTATAACTTTGCAAAAGTCATAGTTTTAGCTGGTTTGCTTTTTTTCTTTCTTTCTCTTTCTCTGCCAGAGTATCCCATCTCCCCCCCTCCCCCCCCAGTTTTTGTTTGTGCTGGAAGGCTTGCCAATAACGTAGGATCCTGAATCTTTGTGGGGGGGACACTGCTTACCAACAGCAAAGTGATGTTAAGATCTGGAACAGATACCAGGCATGGGACACATATATTTTCCTTCTTGTAGATAAGAAGAGTCTCCGGTTTATTAATGAATGGCTGTTCAAAATCTGAGAAGGAAACAAGTGGAGAAAATGTAGAAGGTGGAGGAAATTGCAGCAAAAAACAAAGTAAATGTGATGAGTTTCTGGAATCTGTTTTGGTTTGTCAGTTAGCATTCCTTGCTATAAGGAATGATGCCAAGCTTGGAAAAATAAAATAAAATAAATGTATAAGTGCTTTTATAAAACATGATCCAAACTGTGGAATACTAGTGTTTAGATTTTATTCATATTTATGTTTGTGTTAGGCTTGGTATAATCTTAAATTCTATGTCTGTAATTACTGTATAGGGTTCAGGCTTGGTTAGGTTAGTCATATCTCTATTCTCAATTTCATAGCCAAAGCACATAAAAATCCAGTGAGATGGTAAGAGATTTCTCTATAGGCAACTTTGCTTAGACCAAAACAAACTACTTGTATGCATATGGGGTTTTGCTAATGCTTAGTGCTTGAATTAAAAAATCCAACCCCAATGTTTATGGTACACAAGTTATCAGATAGTTCTCACAAACATCCATCTCATGTGTCACCATCATATTCTGGAAGTGGACTCAAGCTTTGCTTAACTTTGAATTATGTGTTTTGTTCTAGTTTTGAATTAAATTGCATCTTTTCTACTATTGTTTTGGTTAATGCTAATAAACCAAAATCACCCCACCCCCCAAGATGATGTTGGCCCCAACCTTGTTAGCCTTCTGAAAGATCGTCAAAATATGGTTTTGCCAATGAGCCTGGGAATCCCATGGCTGAGTGAAGTCTTTAGATGGCTGTATGATAGTTATCCAGGTGCACTCCTGTATGCTTTCTGAACATGATGCATCTTTTGTAGTTTTTTCCTAGGTTTTCATGAATTGTTAATTGAAATTGTGTTTCTTTGATTGTTTTAATGTAACACCCTCCCCCACAAGGATCTATGTAAGATGGATGGCTATATAAATGTAGATAAATAGATAAATGGTAAAATCCTTACTATGCCCAGTTTAAAACATCAGCACAATAGAAAAAAAAGCCAGGCTTTTCTGAATAAAAACCTTAACTATTCAGAGTTTTGTTAATATCTGTGTGACATATAAGGGATACAGAATAATAATCATTAGTGAACCAGACATAACAAAGTACATTATATGCAGATATAGTAAAAGTATGAACAAACCCAGACACCTGACAATTGGAAAAAAAATTGCATTGGGTTGCTCTCTTTAAAGCACTTCATATATGGGCAATAGTAAATAAATAAGCAGTCCATTCACATTTGACTTTAAAGAGTCCCTTTTATAATAACTAAATAAATAAAGAAGCATATACTGGAGATTTAATTTTTTAAAATTTATTTAAAATGGACATTCTTTCCGACAGCTTACAATCTGAGTACGTATATTCCTTCTAGTTGATGGTTGGCTTGAAAGCAAAACATATTAATCACATATTAAGTGATTCAAGCTTACTTAGAGTAATAGCATTTTTATTTAGTCATTAACCAGTCACATGCAGCATACAAAGATACCACGAAAATAACCTTGGAAATTAAAAATAACACTATAAAACACAAAATGCAGAATTGCTAGAGGAAAAAAGGAAAATAACATTCATCCTACAATATTATACAAATAAATTAATTTGGGCATATGAGATTTCTCCTCTGCTTCCTGGACCACAAATCAGGGTGTCATTTATCATTATTACCGTAAACCTGCAGAGAGGATAATATCAGCAAATAGAATGGTTTTAAAGGCAGATAAAATCCAAGTTTTATTGGATGGAGAGGGCACGCAATTTGGGTGTCCTCCTGGATTCGTGGCTGTCCATGGAAGATCAGGTTTCGGCTGCGACCAGGAGGGCTTTTTACCAGGTACGCTTGGTTCGCCAGTTGCGT